>BQNB010004768.1:12870-105864 GCA_026074375.1 Tanacetum coccineum | reverse complement strand
TTTCATTAGCTCCAATAGTGTAAGCTCTTGTAACACCCGGTTTCTTGCAGGGTAGTTGTCGTGGCATACAGTTATCCTTTGGTTGGTTCTTAAACTTACTCTTGTTGTTAGCATTCTTTTCTACCGTGATTTCTTATCGTATGATCTGATTCATCAGATCGTGAGTCATGCGGATTTTTGTCTCATAGATAGCGATATCTTCAATAGCATCACTAACTCGTTGAGCTACAATCTGGTTAATCTTTGCAGAAGTCATTCCTTGTCTCGATGCCGACATTCTCTTCAAAATTAAAAGAAGTAAAAGAAAGATAAAGTAAGTCGGCTTCCCTAAAGTCGTATCCTAAAGATGAAATGTTGCAAGGTGACGGTTTAAAGTCATGTTCAACTTAATCGGTATGCTTCTAGGTGATAGTATGAGACGACGTAAGAGTTTCAAAGGTGAGGGACGGGGCTCAACTTGCATTCGGGTTTGGATAGTACGATAACATAGAGTCGGAAGACTAAGACAAGTTTCGATGTTATGTAAAATAGTATAATGTAAATTTATGAAATAGTTTTAACGACCATCGTATCACTCACGATGTCTTTGGAAACGTTTAGAGACCATTGTGCCACTCACAATGTCTTAGGAAAAATTTAGTATTATATAGACAACTTCTATAAAAAGAGGAAATATACGTAAGCCAGATGTAAACGTAGAGAAAAGATAAACGCAGGGCAGAGGTAAACCCATATCATAGTAGGCTCAAGGAAAAATGATGTATAAAGTAATTATGGCAATATGATATATAAATTGCACTTATATATATACATATATAAAATGCTATTATTATTAGATACATATATAAGCAGGTAAGCACGTAGGATCATATATTGGTTATAGACCAGACCTAAATATACTACCTGGTTCTTTATAACCTTGGCTCTGGATACCAATCTTTCACACCCTCAAACGGGGCCTAGTCGAAAACACATGTCCGGGGGCGTGACGTCATAATACACATCACACAAGATACAAAGAACGACCTCTAAGGGTACGTTTAAAAATCCAACATCGTTGCATTAATTAAAATTGATAAAGTTTTACATAGGCCCAAAGATAAAATGCGGAAGCGATTAAAGGTTTTAAAGTTTGACAACGATGTTTAAAAGTAGAAGATAATAATTCTTAAAAATAGGTCCAATGCATGACAGCCTCAAATAGCAAGCAAAGATATCCACAACTAAGCACTTGAGAAAAACATATTAAAACGGTCAACATAAAGTTGGTGAATTCATAGGTTTGAAATTTAGTATTAAAAGTGGATCACAAGTTCACAGTATGCATGTGACAGTTATAACAGATACAACTCCACATAAAAAGAAATTTACGTTTGCGCTAAGCTCATGACACCAAAGCTCAATTTAAAAGGAAGCATTTTATATGCCAAATAGAATTACTCGCCCTAAAGGTATCTGACCAAGATCACCTATTGACAATCCGACATGGTATATATCCATTTGTTTGGAACCTCCGAATCTAGTAAGCAATACTTTCCCGGATAGGGATAATTACTCCCAATAGATCTATTTACAACATTTGCGCTTACTTAACTAGTACGGTCAGTTAAGCAATTGACGGTTCATGATAATTCGAGAATTAGGGGTCTATTCGCTACTTAGGTAACACGTAATCAGGAAAAGGAAACGTAAAGTAAATGTGTCCATAGTTTAAAACAAGCAATGTTTCTCACCCCAAAAAAATAGTAAAGTAAAAGTAGTAAAACATGGGGCTATGAACTCACCTTAGCAAAATGATCAAATGATAAATCACGCAAGAAAAGATGATATAGAAATCTGGCCGCGACCTAGAATAATAATGCGTCTTAGAAACACGGAAAGTATGCCAAGAATTGCACAATATATTCATCACCAAAATACATCCATGTGTGTTTGCTTTAGTTTGATTATCAAATCATGACGCAGTAAAATCGTATAGTTTTTCGTTAAGTTTCGGCGTTTATTCAAAATTACTATTTTTAGAAAGTTTCTATTTTAGAAAAGTTTTGAGTTTCAAGACGTTAATACCGTCCTCTATATTTATTAAGTTTTCATATTTTCAAAACGCACTAACTAGCCTTAATCGCTTAACTTCTATGTCCAATTCACTAAATTTTTACCAAACTTATTATTTTTAGTAACTTTATCGCTTTTCCTAAAATATGTTAACCACGTCTTTAAATGATACTAATCAATATCTATGTGCTACTATATGTTTCGCTAATGTTTAGAAAGTCTAAAAAAATTTATAAAGTGTCCGAAAACCCATTTTACTATTGACATCAGCAACTATTTATTTAGTTTTGTCAAAAAATGTTTCAAGTTTCATTTGGTTATAACTTGGTCGTTTTAAGTCCGATTTTAATGTGCGATATATGAAAAACTATCTATTCGAAACAAGCTCTCCAAAAACTACTTTTACGCCTAATGAAAAAGTTTTTAGGTCAAACAAAACCCCAAAATCCACCCAAACTTCAAAATAGTGCCTAATCTAGCATAATCTCTATTCATAACTAATCCACAACAAAACCACTTCTAAATCTAACCTAATACCTTCATTTCTATGTCAAGACCCAATGAACCAAATCTAGCCACTCATTTTTTTTATAAAATAAAAAAACTTATTTTTCACCTTTTTTAAAAATAAAATTCTTACAAGCCGGTAAATCGTTCACTCGACAAAAAAATACACTCGCGCACGAGTTATTTTTTTTATCTTTAGTAGACGGGGTGACCGATTTACTTTCGAGAAACTTTTTTTCGATTTCTTTTTTTCAGTACGAATTCGAGAATCATATCTATTCGTATATCGAAGAATATATGATACGTATAACGGATCATATAAGATTTCATTTAAATTCATATATGATTTCATAAAATTCATATATGATTGTTCGATTCCCGACAAAATTTTTAAATTTTGTTTTCAGTCACGAATTGCGAAATATCGTATAATGATTATATGAACGAATTCATATATGATACGTACAACGAATATATATGATTTCATACAAAATCATATATGATTTTATTAAAATCAGTATTTACTCTCATAAAATCATAAAAAAGTTCGTCGAAAGTACATTAGTGTCGGCGCTCTCTATAAAAATAATTTAATTCTCGTTGGATGGTATGTTTGTTTTTGCGTAACGATTAACGGTGTGTGAGACATTTATTTTTTAAAATAAGAGGGTGGTGGAAAGGGTTTTTTTTTTTGAATGAAAAATGGTGTCTATCCGTCTACCTCACTATGATTCGGCTTCATTGGGTCTATGACAAATTGTTGGGTATTATTGAACTTTTGGCTTAGTGCATAATTCTAGCCCTAGATCCATTTACAAACTAAATCCCAACAAAAACTCACACCTAAGACTAACTAATCCCTTACATTTTCTATTTGTTGCAACTCTCCATTAAACTCTATCTCTCAAGAAATAATATTTATTAGTGAAACAGAGTAACATCATTATTTTAAAATCTTGTTTTATAATCATTCAAAAATTAACACACATAACATTATGGATGTATGGATCCTGCCCATATATAAAAGAAGAAGTAACCACAGAAAAATTCAAGAACTTACAATAATGGAAGAAACAAGTAGAGAAATCACAAGATCTATTCCCCAAAATACTATTCTATAATAATGCAAAACAAAAGCTTGAAACCTAACTTTAGATCTTGAAGAAAACCTTTAAATCAAAGAACCAATACTTCAATAAACATCCTAGATGTCTTAGAGTAGAAATAGAAAACCTAGTATGCTTTGGATTTTTCAAGGAAGAAATCAAAGAATGAAAACCCTAAAGAGGGTGTTTGTTGGCCATAGACACTTCAAAGGAGGGAAAAGAGAGTGAAATTTTGTTCGGTGGACTTAGGAAATGAATAATGAAACCCTAAGTTATGATATGGTATGGTATTTATAGGTGAGACATCTAGGTTTAAGGTGTGTATAATAGGGTACATGTGACCAAAACACACACCATCTTTATTTTAAGTATATAGTGATCAACACACACCAAAGGTGTGTGTACACCTTTGTTCGGCCGAAACTAAGCCACAAGGACCATGTGGTTCATTTTTTTTGAGAGTCTTGGTTCATTATACTTGGTCTTGATTTTGAATTTTGGTCAAATGAGGTTAAAGTGTGTAAGTATCATTTGTCTTGGTCTAACTTGAGGATTCATTTTCACTACTTACATGCACACATGCATAATAAGACAAGGAAAGATGCCTTTGATTTAATTTTAAGGTTTAAGGTGTATTTGGTTTGGTTTTAGGCGCCCGATATACAACAAGGGAAGAGGGTGAACAAAATTTTTGACTCAAGAATACGAGATGGACGATAACTAAAGTTTGCACAAAAAGATTTCGAGTTTCCGGGGTTCCGTTAGGTCAAAAACGCGAAAAACGCAATTTAAACGTTAAAGCGTAAAAATAAATAATGGGAGTGATCATAAACTACGAAACACTTAGAAAAGTTAAAATAACTCATATAATATCTAAACTGATCAAAATCCGATCGCGTTCGATGACGTTTTTTAGATTTACGCGGTTTAACTTCCCGGTAAACTGTCGGATTCAAACGTAACGTATAAAAATAATAAATAATAAATTGAAAACTTTAAAATATTGGCATGAAATTCTCGGGGTGTGACAACAACCAATTGCAAGCAGTTATTAGCATATGTTTTACGGGAAAACAGGGAGGTATTCGCATGGACCGGATCAGAAAGAACCACTGTTCCACGATTCGTCATGTAGCATCAACTAATGATATACCCCCTTGCCAAACCTGTGGTTCATAAGAGACGACCCATGACATTAGAAGGAAGACTGGCGTTGAAAGAAAAAGTGTTCCATTGGCTAAAGGAAGGACTAATTAGAAAGGTTCAATATCCTGAATGGATTGCCAACACAATACCAATTAAACTACCTAGTGGAACTTGGAAGGTGAAAGTAGATTACTCTAGCATTAACAAAGTTTGTGCCAAGGACATGTATCCCTTACCGGAAGAAGGTGAAGAGCTAGCATCTTTAATAGGATACCCGTACAAGTGTTTCCTAAGACTTCCGAAAGAATACATCCAAATAAGAATGGCAGAGGGTGATGAAGAAAAAACTGGGTTTCATACAGAGGAAGGGGTATATTGTTTCACCTATATGCCGAAAGAGTTAAAAAAAACTCTGCTGCTACGCTTCAGAGGATGATGGAAAAGGTCTTAGCCGATCAAAGAGGACGGAACGTGGAAACATACTTGGAAGAAATAGTAATAAAAAGCAAAAGTGAGCTGGGTCTGGTTCAAGATGTCAAAGAAACATTAAGAAAGTTAAAAAGAGTAAACATCAAGATCGATCCGACCATGTCCTCGTTCAGAGTAAGGAAAGGAAGGTTTCTTGGCCATATGGTAACAGAAGAAGGACTAAGGGAAGATCCAGGAAGAATACAGGCAATCATCTTAAGCCCCACCCCAAGAAGTCCAAACCAAATAAGAAGCTTATTCCTGCAACTAACAGCCATTAGCAAGTTCATCCCAAAGCTCGCGGAGCTGAAGCACCCCATATGCGAGGCTCGAAAGAGGATGGAGTCAACAAAAGAATCTGGCTGGACGAATGAGACTGAAGAAGCTCTCCGAAGGATCAAAATGAAACTAAGCAAGTTACAAACATTGTCTATCCCAAAATAAGGAGAAGATCTAATGCTATGTCTACGGCAAAGAAACGAGACAATAAGTTCTGTGCTGCTGGTAGAAAGGGAAGGAATCCAGATGATTGTTTCCTATATAAGCCGACCGCTGCAAGGAATGGAAATATGCTACACCCCAACAGAAAAAAGGTGCAAGCACTAATTCACACAACAAGATCCCTGAGAGAAATCTTTAGAAAGTATAAGGTTAAAGTAGTAACCGATGGACCCATGGAAGAAACACTAAAGCTTGCCGCAAGAGAAAGAAGATTGGGAAAATGGGCTACCGAGATACGTACATATGACATCTCGTACGTCCAAAGAAAGGAGGCTGAATGACCAGTAGTGAAGAAGTTCTTTGGCCAAGGGGAGTAAGTAGAGGAGACACCAGATGAAAACGAATGGGGCATATTTGACCTAAGTAAGGGACTTCAAGCAAATTTAATCCCAACAACAAGGGCCTAGAGGTTGTATTTAGGTAGAGAAACGATTGAAGAAGGTTCGAGTGTATGAATTATCCTGGTCAGTCCCGAAGAAAAGATGTATTCATATGCCATCCGATTGAAGTTTAAAGCATCCAACCATGCCATGGATTGTGAAGTACTATTGGCAGGACTAGTTGCCTCTGCTAATCAAGGTATGAAGGACTTACATGTCTTCATTGATTCATTAACATTGGTTGCTCAGGTAGAAGGAAACCATACACCGGCAACAGAACAAGAAAGAAGGTACAAAGAGGAAATTATAAATGTAACGGTCCCATTCTACAGGTTCCAAATCACACATCTCCCAAAAAACTTAAACCTAAAAGCAAAAGTGTTAACAAGGCTGGAAACTATGAAGCTATAATTCCTCAACTAAGAAGTATCGGTAGGTATCAAAACAAGACCATCGATAGAAGAGACAAGCAGCAGCAAGAAAGGCAAAGCAACAAGCAAAGCACCAGGGGTAAAACCAAACTGCAACCATAAAGCTAGTGGAAGTAACGGAATGGACTTGTAATCGTAGCATATGTCTAAAAGCACTATGTAACCCATCCGAGGTAGCCATTTTCAAATTGTTATCTCACCTCGAAGGGCCCTTCTACTTTTATATTTAAGTATTTGATTTTTACCTTAGCATGATAAAGTCAAATTCTGTTGGATAAGTAACAATGATGCAAACACAAAGCATGGTAAGCTCCAGATGGCTCGCTACCTCTGAATATTAGTAAAAGAACACACTTACCCCATACACACGAAACCCATATGGGAAGGCAAAGTTAAAACACAAAAACTTTAGCATAAGGCCGAAGGAGGAGACACAGTAATCCCCTCCTTTTGGGCGAATAACTCCGATGAACAACAACATCATAGAGAGAACATATAACAACAAGGGAGGAAGGAAACACAAGCAACTTGTAATGTGTACGAACATAGCTAATAAACTTTTGCTCCGGTATATGGGGTGATCCCGGTGTGATCATCCGGATCATACAAAAAACATATAGCAGGAGCAAACATAAGGCGTTTTGAGGCATAAACCAATGCTAAAGTACTAGATACGAACGTATAAACATTACAAACAAGCTATGAGAAACAAACCAGCATGCCAAAGAGCGGATTATATTAAAAGGGAAATTATATTACAAAGTACCTATTACAAGCTGAACGAAGGCGGCAATACAATCTTGCGAACGTAGTCGGTGGTTACATAAAGAAATTAAAACAATACTTAACGAGCTAGTAACCAGGAAAGTTCAAGGGCTAGGCATGATGGCATGATGTTTGCTTTGGAAAGCAATATTTAGCCCATTGAACCTACGAAGGCTTAACCAGCTATACTACAGGTCCTAGGGGGAAGCCATTCGACTTAGGGCGGGTGGCATGACTCAGGATCCGCTAGATGGACAACAAACATCTACAGTCAGTTTGCCCCAAGCTTGAAGCAACAAGTGTTCTCCGGCATACCACGCGCCCCTCCCCTAACAGAAAATGGACTTACCAAAAAGAGAAAAAGAAAGGAAAGAAAAAGGAAAAAGCTAGAAACCTAAACAGTGAAAGGGGGAGCAACAACCTCTTTAACGGTAGAAGAAGGAACAGAACCATCACCTTTCCCACCAACGGAAAAGGCCACCACAACATCAGTAGGGACAGAGGAAATACGCTCCGACTCTATCGCCGTCGCTTCAACAACATCATCTAAAACATGAGAAACCCCCTGCACAAAGACACCTCCAGACTTAGAAAGGGGCAGCACCATCAGCTATCTCAAGATCCGATTCGTCAACCACAACATTCACCTGCTCCTCATTTTGCTCCGAAGCAACAGCAGAGGAGACAGGAGCAACATTAGCAGACAACTCCAAGTATTTGGGAACAGGTGTCACGGTCGACTCCTTTGCAATAGGAGGAGAAACACGAGTATCCATTGGAATGGGGACATTGGCCGGACGAACCAATTTCTCAGGTTCAAACTGAAGGATAACTGATAGAGGTTCAGCAGCATACTTAAAAATCTTGTTAAGAAAAGCATAGTCAATTTGAGCAACAAGGGGGAAGCTTCAGCAAGCCGTTCCTGAGCACCAGCCAAAGACAAGAGTTCACCTTGAACTCTACTAAACTCATCAGCAGCAAGAAACTTCCGGACTAAACCATGGAATTGGCCCTGGAAGAAAGAAGAAAATTCCGAAGGAGTAGCCTTCAGCCGCAGAATCTCCTATTCCCTTTCAGCTTCAAGAATAGTAGCTTGATTAAGAGCGGTGGAAAGACGAGCCACCTCATAATGTAAATTATCCAGACTTTTACTAAGGGACTTAATCTTTTTCTTCTTCTCCTTTCCCTTGGCCTTGGACTTGGCAAAAGAAGCATCAGAGGTAGCAAGCTTATCATTAAGTCCAGAAACCTGCTTCTTTAAGGTAGACACTTAAAGTTCCAGCCCAGTCAAGACAGCAACCTTTTCCTCATAACCCTTCAGCCTAGAATCTGTTGATAACACATACTCATGATGAGATTGATTCAGCCCATGATAGCGATCAAGAAGCTCGCCACCATGCGACATCATCATACAGTGCAACACACTCATCTATGCAGTTAATTGATCATCGGACAAACCCTCAACTTCGAATCATCTCTCCTGGTGTGGGGAAAACCGATCAACAACCGGTCTTACAAATAACAGGGTCCTTAAAAACCTTCTTTGTAAGACTCCGGGAAAGTACGGTCGGTAGGGGGAGGCATCCCCACTCTTTCCCGAGTAAAATCACAATTCCCAGCATCACCATCCTCAGGATAAGTAGCATAAATAAGGATCAACAGAAAAAGGGAAGAATTTCTTCATCTTACTTGATCATCGTATGTGATTGACACTGTGTATAATTATATTTGTTGTTGAAAGATGAATTAGTAGATCAAAGAAGAATTGTGTATTCTTCGCGCACGTCTCTCCTATAGAGTATGAGGAAATAGCTAAGTAGTGCCGTTATGTTAGGTTTAGGCCACGCTTTCAATTCAGGCAAGTGCTTTTAGCCAAGAAGTTATTGCTTATCATCAGATATAACAGTTGTATGTGTAGATTGGTAGATGTGGCAGTGCACTAATTGAAATTTGTACTAGGCGTAGTACTAACAGTTTGTAGCAGCTGCATTTAGACTGTTTCTGATGTGACTATACATTTTCTGTGTTCTCACCAGCCTTTAACAACAATTTCACTATCAATAACCACCTCTTATCACCATTCTAGGTCAACTTGTAAATCGTTGAACCATATTTGTTTGTGACATCGAGAATGAGTGTACCTAGCCAAGAGATTCAACATCACTATCAGGTATCCTCCCTGTTGTATGTATCCTCACTCACTCCAAAACTTCATTCCAGAGGAGTTCTAGTCTTTCTTGAGATATGGAAACCACCTTGGTAATGCTTTTAATAGTCCACATGAAAGATAAGTGACCTCTTTTTCTGTCCTTAAGCTTCTGTGAGACCCTGTTCTTCTTCAGAAATTTGCGATGACTCTTAGTATATTAGAGTAGGACTTTGATAAGTCTCCTCAGAGAAGCTGAGAAATCGTTGAATTGTGCCTATTCAGTTGGGAGAGATCGGTCGGTGTTATCGCTTTTTTTAGTGACGGCTCGCGCGCACTTGTTCGCGCGAATGTGTTTGTGGACGCGCGCTGCGTGTGGCGGGAGCAAGTGGGTCTAATGTTGGAATGGTTTTAGATACATTCCTGTCAAACCTAGTACTGGAGCATATTGTATCCCCATGGTTTCTTGGCACCGAGAGCACACACCAAAGCATAGTGGAAAGATCGAAAAGATGAGAATTTAAGTTAGTCCGTCATGAAATAATAGCACTAATCTACCGGGGAGGAGGGGAAACATCCCTAAATGAGCAACATGGGGAAGCAAGTGTAAAAGCTCAGGGTCGAACATGAAGCGAGAGAGCAGCTAGAGGTCCTGAATTTAGGGGGTACTTGGTTCATTTAGTAGGGGGGTTGCCTTGGATGGTCTTAGTGTGATGTTGCCGACTGTCTTGCTCTAGGAATTCTTAAGCTAGATCAGCGAGTGCAGTCGGCAGCCCTTGCCCAAGACTGTCATCCAACTCCTTATAGACAATACCTCATCACTGCTCACCATGTTTTCCTCGGACGCACATAGACTGGAGGTTTGCAATGCACATAAATAAATTAATTCTGAGTGTCATGTTTTCTGTGGGCGTAACCCTTTTGCATGCTATTGCTGCCAATTTTTTTTGCAAATTTCTTTCCTGAGGGGGGTGTTGTTGCGCTTGTTTGAAACTGCCTTTTAATGGTTAGAAGATGTGGGGAAGGGATGAATGATGGTAAAACGTTTTTGCAACCATAAAATCATCATACCTATTAATATAATGCCCTTTTTTTTTGCCCCGCGCATGTACCACCGTGGTGAGACATGTCTAATTTCAATAATATATAATAAAAACATAAATATTTTTTTAAGATCACAAGAAATAGAAAGCACATCAAGAAAAAATGAAAAAGTATCTTAGGAAAGTATAGAAATCAAGTGATAACGACTTACCTCAGGTGTAGAGGCCCTCTTCAGCAGTACAGTTGGAAGCAATTAAAGCAACGGAGAGGAAGCTCCCACCCTGGTTCCATGAGGAAAGGGTCACTGCAGCAGAGAACGTAGATGAGTAAACCAATGGAATCTTTCCACCGCAAGCATCAACTCTATTCATCACTTTTTGCATCATTTCACCTGCAAGTAAAAACTATGGCGAGTGTGTAAGTGAAGGATAAGTGGCATAATAAGGACCAGCAGAAAAGGGGAAGAAGTCCGTATGAATAGCATCACCGGAAACATCCCTAAATGAGGGAGCAGGTCCGAAGGACAGTCTCTGTCGGCTTACACCACCAGAAGGTGCAGCAGCATCATCAACCATAATGCCCTTACTCCTAGAATCTACAAAATAAAAACACAGTAAGGCGAAAAAAAACTTAGAAAGCAAAAATAATTACCTCGGGTGTTAGAGCCTTCAGTAGTAGGAGCAGCGGAGCTCCGACCCTGGTTCCCTAAAGGAGGGATCATAGCAACAGAACGAAGAGGGGTAACCAACGGAATCTCAACACAAGCATCATAATCACCATCATTCTCATCATCAGAGTTACCTACAAACAAATTAGGCCAAGTAGTGCTACCGGACGATTGAGCCAAGGCAGACCTAGTACGCTTAGCAACATGGCTTGAAGCAGCACCAGAAGTAGAGGCCATTCGCTTCTGAGAAGCTTCAGCCTTAGCAACAATCTTGGAACTAGGGATACCAATGACAAGATCCTCTGGAGTAGGGTTCAAGATAACAGCATCGGCCGCAACAAGAGGAGTGCAATAAAAGGGAAGCCTTTGAATGGTTGGCCTAACATCTAAATGAGGCTCCTCCTGTACCTCAGCACCGGTCCGCTCAGGAAGGCAGAGAAAATCATGAATACCCATAACTGCAAAAAGAAAAACAACAATAAATGCAAGTAATAGAAGCCAAGGACATAACGTAAAACAGTTACAACCCACCCCCCATACGATTTCCATCGGCACCTCGAAGCACCGGATCACAGAAACGGTTCTTCCAAACTCGACTCAACCCAGACAAAACCAATACACCCTCAAGCATATCCCTCAACTTTATAACATGAGCGCTCAGACGGCGCACATCAGCCATGTTAAAAGAACCAGCAGCAGGCCTTGGATCATCAATAGTTGCGTCCGGATGTCTTCAATCCATAACATTCGGAATAGCCTACCGATCAATTAAAAAGAAGCCACTCTTCCAAGGCTTCATACAAGAATGGTTGTCCTAAATACAGACCGGAGAAGGGGCACGACGCTTGGTAAATGAAAACCAATCACCTTGTTTGCAAAAAGTCTGGAAAACCCTAAATAAGGTCACCGTCGGCTCTATCTACAAGGACCGACACAACACCTCAAAGGTAATAACCTTATTAAGACCTAGAGGACCCAACTAAGAGAAGTGAACCCTGTAATGTTTGATAAGGGTCAGGATGAACGAATACAAAGGGATTCGAATGCCAAAAAAATCAAAGATCCGATGATAAATACCAATGGCATCATCCAGAAGCTCGAACATCACAAATTCTTCTGAAGGTAGCCGAGGGTGGACATCACGGGGAATTTTGTGTTTGATGATCTGATCGTTTAGGTCATCTGGGGTGAGTCAAAAATGATATAGATCCATATCTTTTTTAGCCATAATTGAAAAGGTAAGAGGGAAAGAAAAAGATACATAGGAAAGTAAAGAATCCGGTGCAAGGTAAACAGCGGCATAAAACAAAAACGATAGCTCCAAAAACGATGTGTGTTTTTACTAAAGCAGGGGTAAAGCGAAAAGTAAAAAATGAGACTGCTATTTATAGGGAAAGAAGGAAAAGACACGACGATTGGAAAATTATCACGTAACGCGTTGCAAAGAAAGTGTATGGACAAAAAGCAAGCCACATCCGCATAAGCAGAACATTAATGACGTAAAAGCACATTTAAGTCTAGCACTGACAAGCCAACATGGTAGATACTAGACTGGGGGGACATGATGAGGTATAGTCTCCCCCGGAACATCCGAAGGAGAAATACAACTTAGATACTGCTACTAAACTAGCACGAGCTAAACTAAACAAACGTTCCGGAGATGCTGACTTGTCGAAGGACAAATCAGGTCCGGAGTCACCACTAGAATTTCGGAGAAGCCGGTATGTCGAAGGACATATCAGGTCCGGAGTTATTAGCTCCGCCCTAATGCAGCGGTGTCAAAGGACAATCAGACAAAGGTACAGTCCTTGTGAAGGACCACTGTCCTTGGAAGGACACGTAGCTGACAAGTTGTACCAAGAGAGAGTCCCACGGTTATGTCTTGTAGCGAATTCCAAATAGTATAAAGGGAGGGCTCATTTCCCTAGGACAGGACACTACACCTTTCCGGACCATACTTTACATTCTCCGCATTTATCTCACAATCATTGTACTTACTCTTACGCCGGAGTTGGTCCCGGACTCACACCCCGGGGCGAGCTAACAGTGTTCTTTCTTATTTTCAGCTAGGAGACGAAGGACTATGCTCCGGAGGAACCAAGCTGAACTCGATCTTTATTACCGATGAGGTCACTTTTATCAAGCTCAAGCAGCCCACGTAAATTTACCTCAACATGTTTTATTTGGTTATGTATGGGTCATGGGGCCATACATAGGGGTATCCTTTAACGCGAGTGATGAAGATAATATGTTTTTTATTTAAGTTATAGAGAAAAAGTACTTATGTGACGACACTTTTTCTATAACACCACCTGGTAGGACTGAGCAAAATCAATCGAAACTGAATCAAACCGGTCTGAACAGAACCGAACCGACTTTATTCAGTTTGGTTTTATATAATTATGGTTTTCATTTTCGGTTTTGCTCTGTTAGATTTTGTTCGGGTCAAAATCAAGAAAAATACACTTAAACTATCTAAACCGGTTTCGCTAGATTAAATTTGGTTCGGTTCGGTTTTCGGTTCATGTTTTTCCCAAATTGGTCTTCTGATTCGGGTCGGAATTGGTTGGTTCAGTTCGGGTTTACCCGTTGCTCAGCTGCCACCTGGTGCTCTTAAAATTAGAAGATTATGTAAATATGACTTTAATACTTACGGTAATAATTACTCCATTTCAAAGTTATTGTCATCATATGAAAGATACAGTTTAATACAGTTGGAAAAATAATTTTGAGAGGACATTAGTAGCTAGTAATAGCTGTGTGTATCAAATAAAAGATGACGTAATATACATGTTTAAGGAAACAAAACAAAACCAAAGCCGTACGATGTGTAAAAAAATATGCGTGTTCCCAAGATGAGGTTTTAAATTACCCATTTTCTCCCGCCCAAACCAACAAAAAGACAACACTTAAAGTTTTTTAATATGTAAAAAAACCAAAAAATAAGGGACTAAAATTGTTATAAGTTACTTATAACTAATTCATTTCTTTACTTTAATGCTTTACAATTCTTGAGCTAAAATTCCATCTTCAAGAAGTTGAATTTTGTTATTCCATTATTAGTCAAAGTCATTTATGTATTATTAGTCAAAGTTATTTGACTGACATAAATATGTATGATTAGTCAAAGTCATTCAAAGTTATTTATGTCAGTCAAATTAATGGTCATTATGTATTGGGCTCAAGCCCGTTTTCTATAATAGTCCGTACACTCCTATATATTGTATCAATTGTTTTGAGGAATACAAGACACAAATTATATCTCTAAACCCTTTCTTACATGGTATCAGGCCTTCACAGCCGATCCCCAAAACCCTAAATCATCAAACCTCACCTCGATTTAACAGTCGAACTCATCACTCTGCCATGACAAACTCGAATACACCACCACCCCCTCCTACCCTTACCTTGGTTTGAAGAAATAACTCTCTACGCTGGGTACATAAATCAATATTTGTCTTGTACCCGAAAAACTCGTATCTCAAGTATCGAACTACTCACATGGAATTACTTTTTCTATGGGCCATGCGAGCAACTTTAACGTGCTAAACCACATCGATGGATCGACATCCACATCTGATCCACCAAAACGACGAGTGGATCACGGCTGACCCATCGGTTTTAAAATCTGTGGATCTTTCTTACCCTTTCTCTAACGCTTCAGAAAAGGATGATCAGCACCAACCCTGCTTCGGCTAAAGCCGCCTGGGACACCATCGAAACCATCTTCCAAGAAAACAAAAAAGACACGTACCCGTTGCTTTTAATAAGGAGAACTACTGTGTCATACAAATATGGGCGACGATACCCAGGACTGCCTATCTTCTCCAAGATTGATCCATTTATCACTTTATTAGACTTGGCTCGACCATGGATGACTGACCGATATTGTCACTATGCCATCAAGACCTAAGTGTAAAATACGAAATCCCTTGCTTCAAATAATTGCTCTCAAAGATCCAATTTCTGACCTAGAAATGTTACGAACCTCATGGTCTTCGACTGAGGAGATGCGTCTCCGGTCTAAGCAACCGATACTCTCTACCTCCACTACATCAAGCTCACCACAAGTGCTTCTTGCTACATCCCAACCACGGATTCAAGACAACCGCAACAATCGTGATCGCGTCAAATTCTCCTAAGATGTGACAGCACGGGTGACCTTTATCCAGTCACGTCTCCGTCGTACCCTTAAGTTTTTCTGGTTGGACAGTAAACGTGGCACCAACGACTTGGTCATCCGGGAAGTGAAGTGCTACGTTCGTTAGTTTCTAATAATTTAATTTCATGTAATAAGACACAGTCTTCCGTGCTTTGCCATGCTTGTCAGCTTGGCAAACACGTGAGGCTTCCTTTCTTACTTTCAGAAACTATTGTTAAGGCTCCTTTTGATATTATCCATTCTGATTTATGGACATCTCCTCTTACTAGTGTTTCGGGTATTAAATATTATGTCTTGTTTCTTGATCATTTCTCACATTACTTATGGGTGTACCCTTTACGACATAAGTCGGATGTGTTGTCCAAATTTATTCACTTTCGTGCTTATGTTAAGAACCATTTTAATTGTGACATTAAATCTTTGCAATGTGATCATGGAGGTGAGTTTGACAATACTGCCCTTCACCAACTATTTGTGACCAATGGTATTTCCATTCGTTTCTCTTGTCCCAAGACTTCACAACAAAATGGAAAATCTGAACGAATGATACGCACCATCAACAACATGATTCGTACTTTTACTTTTCCAAGCTCACTGCACCTACATTTTGGGTTGAAGGCTCTTCACATTGGCCGCCTAACCTCTTGAATAATCTTACCCTCCACAGCCATCTACAATTTTGTGAAAAAAATATACCTACACTCGCCTTTTTAAAACAACACCGAAACTATGTGGGATTTCGTGTTTTTGGTTCGCCTATGATCATCCTCATCTTCACACAAATCACAACCTTGAACTACGGGCCTAACACCCCCAATTTTTCTGGGATATCCGACAAATCACCGCGGATATCGATGCCTAGACTTAAACACGAACAAAATCATCTTATCCCGTCATGTAACATTTGATGAGACAGTTTTCCCATATGGATCTATGACTCCTCATGACTCACCCTCGTACACATTTTTGGACACTTCGCCCAACATCATACATCAACACATCATATCCAAACTCACTTCTGCATCACCACTTCCCACCACCACTATAACATCTACTGCTGCTCCACCCAGTCCACCACGAAGCCCACTCCAACCGGCTCACCAAACACATGAGTCTAGCCCACTTCCCCACTCACCAAACGTCCAGCCCACATCAAACGCATCCACTGAAACAACTATTCCTACACACAACCACAATAATCCCACCTCGACTCACCCCATGGTCACTCGCTTTCGTGTCGGTACTAATCGTCCCACTCAACGTTTTAACTTACACGTGTCCACCATATCACCTATTCCTAAGTCCTATCCAATTGCTTTTCGTGACCCAAATTGGTATCGTGCTATGCTTGATGAATATACTGCTTTAATTAAAAATAATACTTGGATTCTTGTGCCTCGGCCACCGGACGCGAACATTGTTCGTTCTATGTGGCTTTTTCGGCATAAGTATAACGCTGATGGTACCCTCAGTCGGTACAAGGCTCGTCTTGTTGCAAATGGTAGCACTCAACTTGCAGGTATTGATGTGGATGAGACATTTAGTCCGGTTGTCAAACCGGCTACTATTCGGACAGTACTCAGTCTAGCCATTTCTAGACATTGGCCGGTTCACCAGCTTGATGTCAAGAATGCCTTTTTACATGGATCGTTATCAGAGACTGTATACATGCACCAACCTCCTGGTTTCCGGGATCCGCAGCATCCAGATCATGTTTGCCTTCTCCAGAGATCTCTTTATGGGCTTAAACAGGCCCCTCGGGCCTGGTTTCAGAGATTTGCGGCTTATGCTGCTCGGGTTGGGTTTCATCATAGTCGCTGTGACTCTTCACTCTTCATCTACAGACAGGGGGCAGACACTGCTTACTTGCTTTTATATGTTGATGATATTGTTTTGACTGCATCTTCTTCTGATCTGTTACAGCAGATTATCACTTCTCTTCATGCAGAGTTCTCCATGACTGATTTGGGCTCACTTAATTATTTCTTGGGCATTTCTGTGACTCGTAATGCTTCGGGGATGTTTCTATCTCAACAAAAGTATGCGACTGAGGTTCTTGATCGGGCTGGTATGCTTAATTGTAAACCGTGTCGTACACCTGTTGACACGGACTCCAAACTTTCTGCAGATGGTGCTCCTATTTCTGACTCTACATTATATCGCAGCCTAGCCGGGGCCTTACAGTATCTCACCTTTACCCGGCCTGACATTTCATATGCTGTTCAGCAGGTCTGTCTCTTTATGCATGACCCCCGAGAGCCTCATCTCTCTGCTCTCAAGAGGATCTTACGGTATGTGCGTGGCACCTTGTCCTATGGATTACAGCTTTATTCCTCTACGACGTCATCTTTAGTGGCTTACTCAGATGCGGATTGGGCGGGTTGTCCCACTACTCGTCGATCAACCTCTGGTTATTGTGTTTTTCTTGGCAACAATCTTCTCTCCTGGTCATCGAAGCGCCAATTTACTCTCTCTCGATCTAGTGCTGAGGCTGAGTATCGGGGTGTTGCCAATGCGGTTGCTGAAACTTGCTGGTTACGTAATCTATTACGTGAACTTCATACACCTCTAGCCACTGCTACACTTGTCTATTGTGACAATGTGAGTGCCGTCTATCTCTCTTCTAATCCCGTGCAACATCAACGCACGAAGCATATCGAGATTGACATTCACTTTGTTCGGGATCTTGTTGCTACCGGTGCTATACGGGTTCTACACGTCCCGTCACGTTATCAGTATGCGGATATCTTCACCAAAGGTTTACCTACTAGTTTATTTGATGAGTTTCGTACCAGTTTGAGCGTTCGTTCACCTCCCGCTCCAACTGTGGGGGAGTGTTAGTCCATGATTAGTCAAAGTCATTTATGTATGATTAGTCAAAGTTATATGACTGACATAAATATGTATGATTAGTCAAAGTCATTCAAAGTTATTTATGTCAGTCAAATTAATGGTCATTATGTATTGGGCTCAAGCCCGTTTTCTAGAATAGTCCGTACACTCCTATATATTGTATCAATTGTTTTGAGGAATACAAGACACAAATTATATCTCTAAACCCTTTCTTACAAATTTCAGGTAAAACTCATCTTTAAATTACTGGGTTTTTGTTTCTGTTTAGTAACTTTTTAGATGGTAAAAAATTTGAGAAATTTTTTGGTTACTTTTAGCTTAAAAAATTAGTATTAAATGTAACCCGAACAAGGAAAACATCAACCGTTTACCTGTTGCGAACTTTATATTTACAAAATAAGGGATAGTAAAAAAAATGTATCTAACTGGTCTATTTTTGTTGTTCATTGTAGCGTTCTTTTATTTTCCGTTAAAACACAAAACTTTTTGACATTTTTGTCTATTTTGTTTATGTACAATGATCATTTTACCTTTTGATCACAGGTGGTTAGAAAACGTAAGTGCAGAAGGATCACAAAATACACTCAAAATACCAAAGTTCATGACAAAATACCCTTTAATTTATTGCTTTTAGAGTTAGGAAGTGCTTTTGTATTAGCTAATTTACTGGGCAAAGCTTGTAAGCTGACTTTTTTCGGCTTATAAGCTCATAGGCCGAAGAAGTGAACTTGTGAGCTTCTCCACATTTACAAAAGCTCATAACGCTGAGATATTAGCTGACATGAACACCCTTTAAGTTCGAGTATATAATTCTATATAACTTGTTTAGGTAAAATGTTTGAATGTTATTTCGGGCTAATCTTGAATTAGGCCTCTTTTTCGGTTCTTTTTGTTTTTTGCGTGATTGCTGTTAGAGTAAGATAACGGAGTGTATGGGGTATGATTGCTTACTTTATGTCATTTGAAATGAGATGCCAAAAAGATTTAGTAGCTGTTTCCGGACTTTTACATTATGGACCCTTTGAACAATAATTTCCGAGTTTTGACTCATGAGTTTTCAGTTCTTGATAGATAATCTCTGATCTTAATTTTTTGGGTTATTGTCGTTAGAGTAAGCTAGATGTTAATTTTGTTACAAAAAAAATTAGTGAATCGGAATTGTGATTTTGGGATTCTCTGTGATTACGGTTAAAGCATATAATCTTTAGTGTTGTTTTGTTACAATTATATCCTCCTAATTGTTTTCATCCCAATGAAATTCTCAATTATTGCTAACCTTGTATGTCATTTGATTATAGATGGTCTCGTCACTTGTTAAACGGGTTGCTTCAAATCTCATGCGGGTCAGAGCGATGGCCTCATCTTCTCGCGTCTTAAACACCAATTGTTTCCAATATGATAAGTGTGGCAGTGGCAGCATCCTAAAGTGTGATGATAGAGGCAGGTCTTTAGTTCGTGGTCTAGTCCATGGTGCGTAAATCTGATTCCCAAATTTTTGCACTTAAAATGGTAGAGAAAAAATGTCACTTGTAAGCTTGTACACATTTCTAATTTGTCGACGGTCCATTTCCTCATGCTTCCTCTTGCACGAGGAGATAAGCTGTAAAAAATTGATTTCTAAAATCTTGAATTTGTGTGCTCTTATAAGAAAAAAAAAGTGTGGTAATAAGATATGTCCTGTAATAGAGCGTCCTAAAAGTAATTGTTTAATCACAATGGAATCGCTAAAGCCTTTCTTATAATTTTAGATGCGTTTGATTCTCGTCTCTCACCAACTACAAATCTGAGGCTTCTTCTAAACCTGATGGATTATGTCACTGGTTTCAAATATGGGTTCGTGCTTCCTTGGTGGAATGTGGCGGAGGACGACAAAGCCCTCTATCTACTCCGTGGCATGCCTGCTATGCACAAGGAGTTTATGGATGAACTTAGCAAACTAGAACTCAAGGAATATGTTCCACGATATGAATTTATGTTTGCAATTCACCCTGATGATGTGAAGGACTCAGTCCGAGACATGAATCTGTCCTTCCATTTACATGTGATGAGAGGAGGCGATTCAGAACCTTCTGGTTATTACTATCATGTGCTGCAAGATAAAAAGGAACACGCGAGATTTGCTGAACGGGCCAGTGGTATCATTTTAACATTATTATTTATTTATATATACATATATCACAAGAACATAAAAAGTTTTAGGATTTTTTGATACAAAATAGTGAAAATACTATTGTATTTTTTAGCCGCCCATGTGGTCATTGTAGTTTAAGAAGTAATGGGCTTAAACCAAGAACCAGACGGGTTTTAAAACATTTTCGCTAAAGGTATGCATGCACTAAAAACCACAATAATCCCACCTCGACTACCCCATGGTCACTAGCTTTCTTGTCGAGGTACTAATCGTCCCACTTATACGTTTTAACTTACACGTGTACACCATAATCACCTATTCCTAAGTTCCTATCACAATTGCTTTTAGTTGACCCAAATTGGTATCGTGCTATGCTGATCGAATATACTTCTTTAATTAATAAATAATAACTTCCGATTCTTGTGCTCGGCAACCCGGACGCGGGAACAATTGTTGTTCGTCTATGTGGCTTTTTCGGCATAAGTTTTAAGGATGATGGTGCCCTCAGTCGGTACAAGGCTCGTCTCTGTTGCAATATGGCTAGACCGAGGGTATTGATGTGGATGAGACACTTTAGGTCCGTGTTGTCAAACCGGGAGGCTTACTATTCAGACGGTAACTCAGTCTAGCATTTCTAGTCATTGACCGGTTACCTGCTCTGATGCAAGAATGCCTTTTTACACGGATCGTTATCAGAGACTCGTATACATGCACCAACCTCCTGGTTTCCGAGATTCGCAGCATCCAGATCATGTTTGCCTTCTCCAGAGATCTCTTTATGGGCTTAAACAGGCCCGATTCAGAGATTTGCGGCTTATGCTGCTCGGGTTGGGTTTTCATCTTAGCTCGCTGTGACTCTTCATCTTCATCTACCGACACAACAGGAGGGGCAGACATCTGCTTTCTTGCTTTTATATGTTGATCATATTGTTTTGACTTGCATCTCTTTCTGATCTGTTTACAGCAGATTTTCACTTCTCTTCATGCTGAAGTTTCTCCATGACTGAATTTGGGCTCACTTGATTACTTTCTTGGGCATTTCTGTGACTGTAATGCTTCGGGATGTCTTCTATCTCAATAAAAGTCATGGACTGAGGTTCTTGATAGGGCTGGTATGCTTAATTGTAAACCGTGTCAGTACACTGTTGACTACGGGACTACCACCAAATTTCTGCAGATGGCTGCTCCTAATTCTTGACTATTACTTATATAGCAAGCATAGCCTGCAGGCCTTTACAGTATCTCAACCTTTAACCCGGCCACTTCGACATTTCATATGCTGTTAAGCAAGTGCCTGTCTCTTTATGCTTGACCCCCGAGAGCCTCATTCTATCAGCTCTCCATGAGATCTTACGTTTGTGTGTGGCACGTGTCCTTTGGATTACTGGCTTTATTCTCTATCGACGTATCTTTAGTGGCGTACTCAGATGCGGATTGGGCGGGTTGTCCCATCTACCTGTCGATCAATCCTATGGTTATTGTTGCGCTTTCTTCTTGGCAACAAATTTCTCTTGGTCCATCGATAAGTGTGCCATTTACTCTCTCTCGATCTAGTGCTGAGGCTGTGTATCGGGGTGTTGCCAATGCGGTTTGATGAAACTTGCTGGTTACGTAATTCTATTACGTGAATTCTACACCTCTAGCAATGCTACATTGTCTATTGTACAATGTGAGTGCCGTCTATTCTCTCTTCTAATACCGTGCACACCATCAACGCACGAAGCCATATCGAAGATTGACACTTCACTTTTGTTCCGGGATCTTGTTGCTACGGTTGCTATTCCGGGTTCTACAGTCTCACGTCACGTTATCAGTATGCGGATATCTTCACCAAAGGTTTACCTATTAGTTTATTTGATGAGTTTCGTACTAGTTTGAGCGTTCGTTCACCTCCCGCTCCAACTGTGGGCCCCCCCCCCCCCCCCCCCCCCCCCCCCCCCCCCCCCCCCCCCCCTGAGTCCAAAGTGTTAGTAATGATTAGTAAAAGTCAATTTATGTACTGATTAGTCAAAGTTATATGATGGAATTAATATGTTATGATTAGTCAGAGGAATCATTCAAAGGTTATTTATGTCAGTCATTACCATGGTCATTATGTATTAGGCTCAAGCCCGTTTTCTAGAATAGTCCGTACACTCCTATATATTGTATCAATTGTTTTGAGGAATACAAGACACAAATTATATCTCTAAACCCTTTCTTACAAATTTCAGGTAAAACTCATCATTAAATTACTGGGTTTTTGTTTCTGTTTAGTAACTTTTTAGATGGTAAAAAATTTGAGAAATTTTTTGGTTACTTTTAGCTTAAAAAATTAGTATTAAATGTAACCCGAACAAGGAAAACATCAACCGTTTACCTGTTGCGAACTTTATATTTACAAAATAAGGGATAGTAAAAAAAATGTATCTAACTGGTGTATTTTTGTTGTTCATTGTAGCGTTCTTTTATTTTCCGTTAAAACACAAAACTTTTTGACATTTTTGTCTATTTTGTTTATGTACAATGATCATTTTACCTTTTGATCACAGGTGGTTAGAAAAACGTAAAGTGCAAGGAGATCACAAAATAACACTCAAAAAATACCGAAGTTGATGACAAAATACCCTTTAATTTATTGCTTTTAGAGTTAGGAAGTGCTTTTGTATTAGCTAATTTACTGGGCAAAGCTTATAAGCTGACTTTTTTCGGCTTATAAGCTCATAGGCCGAAGAAGTGAACTTGTGAGCTTCTCCACATTTACAAAAGCTCATAACGCTGAGATATTAGCTGACATGAACACCCTTTAAGTTCGAGTATATAATTCTATATAACTTGTTTAGGTAAAATGTTTCTGATTGGGTATTTCGGGCTAACTTGAATTATGGCATTCTTTTTTTTTTTTTTCGGTTACTTTTTGTTTTTTTGCGTGATTGCCTGTTAGAGTTAAGAATACGGAGTGTATGGGTATGATTGCTTACTTCTATGTCATTTGAAATGAGATGCCAAAAAGATTTAGTAGCTGTTTCCGGACTTTTACATTATGGACCCTTTGAACAATAATTTCCGAGTTTTGACTCATGAGTTTTCAGTTCTTGATAGATAATCTCTGATCTTAATTTTTTGGGTTATTGTCGTTAGAGTAAGCTAGATGTTAATTTTGTTACAAAAAAAATTAGTGAATCGGAATTGTGATTTTGGGATTCTCTGTGATTACGGTTTTTAAGCAAATATTTAGTTTGTTTTGTTACATTTATATCACTCCTACATTGTGTTCAATCCCAATGAAATTCTCAATTATTGCTAACCTTGTATGTCATTTGATTATAGATGGTCTCGTCACTTGTTAAACGGGTTGCTTCAAATCTCATGCGGGTCAGAGCGATGGCCTCATCTTCTCGCGTCTTAAACACCAATTGTTTCCAATATGATAAGTGTGGCTCATAGTCGGGCAGCAATCCCTAAAGTGTGTTGTATAGTAGCAGGTCTTTAGGTTCGTCTGGTCTAGTCCATGGTGCGTAATTCTGATTAACCAAATTTTTTGCACTTAAAATGGGTAAGTAGAAAAAAATGGCACTTCTGATAAGGCTTGTACAACATTTCTAATTTGTCGTCGGTCCATTTCTCATGCTTATCTTGCACGAGGAGATAAAGCTGTGTAAAAATCTGATTTCTAAAATCTTGATATTTGTGTGCTTATTATTAAGAAAAAAAAAAAGTGTTGGTAATAAGATTTGTCCGGTAATTAGAGAGTCCTAAAGGTCACTTGTTTAATCACACATTGAATCGCTAAAAGCATTTCTTATAAATTTAAGATGCGTTTGATTCTGTCTCTCAACAACTACCAAAATCTGAGGCTTCTTTCTAAACTGATGGATTATGTCACTGGCTTACAATTTGGGTTCGTGATTCATTGGTGGAATGTGTGGGAGGATGACAAAAAGCCCCTCTATCTACTCCGTGAATGCTGCTTGCACAAGGTGTTTATGGATGAATTAGAACTTAACTCCAAGGAATATTGTTCCACGATATGGGAACTAAATTGGGTAGAAAATTTTTTGTTTGCAATTACCCTGATATGTGAAGTGACTCCAGTCCGAGACATGAATCTGTCTTCCAATTTACATGTGATGAGAGGAAGGTGGCGATTAGAACCTTCTGGTATATTACTCATCATGTGCTGCAAGATAAAAGGACATACACTGCGAGATTTGCTGAAACGGCGCCAGTTGGTATCCATTTTAACATTATTATTCTATTTATTTATATCACATATATCTCCAAGAACATATAAAAGTTTTAGTAAACGGGGTAACCCTTTACGAAAAAATAAAAGTTTTTAAGGATTTTTTGATCAAAATAGTGAAATACCTTTTGTTTTATTTTAGCCGCCCATCGTCGGTCATGTCAGTTTAAGAAAGTAATGGCCCTAACTTAAACCGACGAACCAGACGGGTTTAAAAACATTTTCGCTAAAGGTATGCATGCACTAAAAGTAGACGTTTCTGTTTTATTCTGTACAGGCTCTACTTATATTGTCACAATGCCTTATCATGTGTCTTACAAGCTGCAAAATCCACAAGCAATTCGCATCATAATGGGAATAGCGGGCCGGACTACTGAGGGTCGGGAGACCGATGACCCTTTTCAAGGTTACGCAATGGAGAAATTTCTACCAGATGGTTTATACAATATTCAGGATGCAATGACCGATAAAACGGAAAGCTTATGGAAGATAATTATTCCAAAGAAGAAAGGGGAGTGGACTCAAACAATTGGAGGAAATTTATTGTTTTTTCGTGCGACACAAATATGCAAACCGACACTCTGGCGGCCCACATAGGATCGTGTCTCTGTTGCAACATATTATATTGGCAAATCTGGGAAGACTTGGTCTTAAGTTTATATTGCTGTTTGTTAAGGCCTTCACTGTTTTGTTTTGTTTTTTTTTTTGAACGGCAAATGGAATTTTATTAAAAAAGGGCTAGAAAGAAACTAGCAGACGATATACACGCAAAAACAATCCAACAAACAAAGAACGAAAAGGAACAGAAAAACTCTAACGAAACGAACTCGCAAAACAACCAAAGGCTAAAGGAGCATTAATATTCTTGGTTAAAAGATCTTACTCCATTTTTAGCTTATTGTATGTACTCGTCAACACGTGCATTTCACACATAAACTTCTAAAAAGATGCACACTGCAAGGAGTCAATACCGACTCCTCGTGCTCAGCCTTAATCCATCACATATATGAATTCATTCAGATTCCACTGAGGTCACAACTTACAACTCATGATGCTCTTTGGAGAATCTAATAAGCTTTTCATTTGGCCATATGAGCTTATTAACCGGAATTTATGAAGGCGCAATTTGTAAACAACTCAAAAGACAAGTGGTTCAAATATAACTAGTTCCTTTCATACATATAAAGTTGTACTCCCTCCGTCTAAAAATTACTGTCAAAAGGATACTAGAGTCATACGTAAAAATCCAGTTAAGCACATCATTAGAAGTACGAGGTCAAGTGCAAACTAAACAACTTCCAAAATCATTAGGGGATCAACAGTCTTCCAAATTTGCCTTAATATCTTGCAACAGAGACATGATCCTATGTGGGGCACCAGAGGGTCGGTTTGCATATTTTTTTCGCGTGAAAAAATAACAAATTTCCTCCAACTGTTTGAATGCACTCTCCTTTCTTCTTCTCCGGAATTATTAATTTCCATCCCCCACTCATTAAGTGCTTCTTGGCTTCCTGCACATTGAAGAGCCTTTCTGGTAAAAATATCTCAAATGCGTAACCTTGAAAAGGGTCGTCAGTCTCCTGGCCTGCAGCATCTAGTCCCCCTAGTCCTATGACGATGCGGATTGCTGGTGGATTTTGCAGCTTGCAGGACACATGAAAAGGAAAAGAGACAACACGTGTCTTTCCTGTATAGAAGAGAACAGAATATTGAAAAGATAGCACCACATCCACCACTGTTATTGTGATATACTACGTATATTTATATAAAAAAAGTAAAAAATATACCACTTGCTGGTTCAGCCAATCTGGGGAGTTCTCTGAGGTCGTGCATCACATGAAAGTAATACTCAGAAGGTCCCGAATTGGCTTGTTTCATCTCAGATTGTCTCATTGCATGTAATAGAGAGGCCATGTTCTTCTCTCGAAGAGATTCCGTCTCATCAGTGGGGTGGATTGCAAACATGAACTCATGGTGTTGAACAGATTCCTCAGATTCTGTAAAACGGACTGACGGATACTCCTTGCTTGGAATTGGATCAGCAGTCATGGCACGGAGTAGGTAAAGGGCTTTGTCGTCCTCCTCCACATTCCACCAAATGACCTTGTGGGTTTCATATTTGAGTCCGTTGCTATAATCCGCCAAGTTTAGAAGCCGGAGCAGATTCTTATTTGGTGACAAATGAGGATCAAACACAGCTGAAATCATAAAACAGGTATTAACGATTACATTAGGAAGTTCTAGGACAGCAAATATCTTATATTGTGCAAACATAATAGTGATAAAACCATGTCTACACTTAAAACTCTAGAGGTCATTTTGTTACACCTAAATTTTTCGCGCAAGAGAAAGTATGAGGAAATTAGAGCGTGGACAATTGGACATTTGTAAACGCTTGTAAGTGTAAAGTATTTTCCTTTACTATTTTAGGTGCAAAGAAGGTATTGTTTTTTAACGGGAATCAAACATACACACAATTGACAGCATGATGGGCGACAGACCCTGATTTACTGTCACACTTTAGGATGCAGACATCCTCAGAGTCACGCTTATCATACTGGAAACACCTGGTGTTATAGAAGCGAGAAGATGAGGCCATCGCTCTGACCCTCATGAGATTCGATGCAACGCGTTTAACAATAGATGAAGCCATCTAAGATCAGAAAACCAAAAAAAAAACACGGTTAGTTATAAATGTGAAATTCATTAATGAAAATGATTATGAGGATAGAAAGTAAGCATGAGCACAAACTTGGACCTATACACTATTAACATTTCAGACCATTTGAAGTAGAACACTAGTTTTCCGTTTTCAAGCCCTGAATCATGAACTACTATAAAATTTAAATTCCTATTTAAAGGGGCTTGCGATACACAAAGTCAGAAAGATACACGATATTTTCAAATGCCAATTCTGCTATTCACGACTCTGATATCTTCAATTGCAGAAAAGAAAAAAAACATCAATACAAAAAAGACACTAACAAGTCTATACTGTAACAACAATCACAAAAAAGTGAAATACGGAGAATTATAAAACCATATGCCAAAAATTCATTATTTTTTCTTAGTAAACTAAAACCAAAACAACAAACTATACTTACTCTATTAAGATCTGAAACTCAAAGGTCAAAAATGTATACGACTAGGGTGTTAAGGTCCACTTTTGTAATTTCTTAAACTAAATCTTTTTGCCATCAAATTTCAAATGATAAAAAAATAAGCAATCCCAAACACCCTATATCTTCAAGGTGTTTGGATTAGCTTATTTTTTGCGTCTACTGGTTTTGTTAAACCGGAAAAGCTATCAACCTGTGAGCTATGGGTCACTTAATAAGCACATATATAAGCCGAAAAAAGTGAGGTCATCAGCTTTTCAAAAATCTAATAAGCGCGGAAATTAAGCTAATCTAAACACTCCTTACTCTAACATCAATCACACACACAAAACAACCCAAAAGAGCGCTAATTCAATATTCACGGTTTTCCCCTAACAACATCCATACATTTTAGAAAAAGACACTACAAATTATATAACTTAAACTTATTCAAACAACAATCACCTCAAAACACTGGAAAACAGAAGATTACAAAACCCAAAATTCAAGATTAGGGATTCTTTGTCAAGATTCGCGACTCGTGGGTTAAAAATGGGAAACTAAAGGGTTGTGATGTATAAGGTTCCCTAACACACAGATTACAAATTATAAAACCTATGTGGGGCGCCAGAGGGTCGGTTTGCATATTTTTTCGCGTGAAAAAATAACAAATTTCCTCCAACTGTTTGAATGCATAAGCTCGGCTGTATACCGAAACAAACTCCCTCCTTAACATTTAAAGTAAACTAAAATTTAGGTACAAAAATGATTAACATAGTCACTAACCAGAAGAAAAAAAAACTAACAACATCATAGTACTAAGTAAGATGATTTACCTGAGAATTAACGTTAAAAATTGGTCGGGAGATAAATTATAGGTTTGTGTTTTTGTTCGTGAAAATTGGGGGAAGATTCTCTATACATGTAACTATTAACATTTGAGTCCTTCAAATTTTGATATGTTTACCAACACTAGCTTAATCTTTATAAATGCTTTTATTTGTGCCTTTATATATAAGAAAGAGGAATGATGTAGGCTAAGCATCGGGTCAAAACCAGCCCAGAGGAGTTCGAAAGTTACGATTGAAGGGAAAAAGTTTGATAACTTTTAGAAACTACACTACGAATTGGTCGGTTAGAAAATTTACACTTTAATTTTTTTCGCTAATGGGCACGTGCCAACCCGGCCCCCTTTTGTCTCCGCCATTGAACAGGCCTAAACTGAACCAAATCGAAAATTCATTTTGTGAAAGACATAAACCGAGAACCGAACGGAATTGACTCTGCCGATTTTGGTTTTGCGTCGGTCGGTACTGTTCGATTAGACAATTTAAGCGTGTTTTTCTTGGTTTTGGCTCGAACATAACCGAACCGAGCCGAACAAAACTGAAAATTATAAATATAAAACCAAAAACCGAACCGAATATGGTCGGTTCTATTTCGGTTGGACTGGTTCGGCTCGGTTTTTTGGTTTAGTTTGGTTTTTGTCCTGTTTTACTGAGGGGTGTTGATCGGTTCGGTTATCGGGTTGTTCAGTTAAAATTTTTTTGGGTCAAACTGAACGGAACTAGAATTCAACCGAACCGCACCAAAAACCGAATTTGAATTCTATTCGGTTTTTGGGTTGACTCGAAAAAACCCGAATTACACTATTTATTTAAAAAAAAAAATTTACATACATATTTAGAAAAAAAATTATTTCAAGTATAAAAAGTATTTTTTTATATTAAGATAAACTTTTAATGGTCTTTTTATATATACAACAACAACAACAACAACGATACATAATCCCGCCTGAGCAGGGATTGGGGGAGGTGAAATGTAGACAGATCATACCCCTACCCTTAGGAAAATCTGCGGGTAAGAAGACTGCTTCAATGTAGACCTCCGGCTAAAAAAAGAGAAAATAAAAACAATAGAATGTCAAACTTTTTTTTTTATTAATATTATTATTATTATTATTATTATTTAATTTTTTATATATTTTTTATTATTACTGTTATTATTATTTATTTATTTTTATAAAACATCACTTTATTAGAAATTTAGGATATTAAAAAAAAAGTAGTGAAGAGCCGATATACTATCTAGGCTCCCACTCCTCTAGCTATAGCAAAACTAACCCTACTAAAGACGTGAACAGCAGCTCGCGCCCCGATGTCTTGAGCCATGAAGAACTTTCGGATCCGCTTCAGTAGGGCTATCACGTCCTCCTCTAATTCCCCAAAAGAAGAGAATGAGAAGGGGAGAAAACCGTATCCAATATTGGCGCACTTAGCCTCATACTTGACGCGTTTACATTTCATTGCATCAATCACAGCATGACCAGGCACAAAATCAGCCATCCCAGTTTGCGTCAAAGGCGAGGAACCTGTGAGATCCACACATACATCAAGCCCTCTACCCATGAGTAGAGCAACATATCAGCCGGACGTAGGGTTTTGTTGCGCCTATCACTAAGCCCGATATCAACTTCTTTACCAGCTGAAATCCCTGACCGAAAACATATGTCGATAAGGGTATCACGCACAATGTTATGTCGATGTTCAACACCGACAATACCAGCACACGACACAGCATGGTCTCCATAAATATCCCCCGCAAAGACCCTAGAGCACGCCGAGCACGACTTCGAAACAGAGAATAAGGGAACACCCAACCGATAACATAACACACACCGGTAAGTCCTACCGTTCATAGTCTGTCCCAACCCAGAGATTGGAACCACCCTAAGCCAGTCAGAAGTATGGTCCTCCATTTGAGACTTCCATAAAGTCATTTGTCGAGTAGATAGGGAAAAAGTAGATTCAGCTATTTGAGTAACACGCGTGAAATATATATCTGCCAGCTTCTTCATGAGTTTGGGGACAGCGATCTCAGTAGGATTACTCAAAAGGTCAATCTCCATTTTCAAATTAAAACCACATAAGGCATCTTCAAAGGCAAGCCCAGGGGTTACAATACCCGAATATCGAAGCATCTTAGTCTGCAAGCTACCAGACTGCAATCTAGACGCAAGAAATGCATAATTTAAAACATCACCTGCAGAATAAACACCAAGCCCCCTGAATGCGAAGGGTAAGGTGGCAAGCCTCCATTGCCAATCACCAAATCCAGGTCCAGACGCAGTGACAATACGCTCTAAAGCAGAACGAAGAGCCGCATCAAAAGAACGTTGGGCTCGCTCAAAGACCCGGGAGGAGCATGTACATTTACATTATGCGGCCTCAATCACCGCACGACCTTGCACAAAATCAACCATCCCAAGTCTGCGTCAAAGGTGAGGAACCTGACAATTATTATTATTATTATTAATAAAAAAATTTCATTATTATCATAAACCACTTTATTAAATACTCAAGGGATTTACAACAAATTAGAGGGAATCAGAGATACTATCTGGGCTCTCACTCCTTTAGCAATAGCAAAACTGATCCTACTAAAAATATGAACAGTTGTACGTGCCCCAATGTCTTGAGTTACAGAGAACTTTCGGATACCCTTTAGTGTGGTCGCTGTATCGCTCTCAAGTTCCCCAAAATAAGAGAATGAGAAGGGGAGAAAACCATATCTAATATCTGCACATTTAGCCTTATACTTGACGCGTTTACGTTGTGCAGCCTCAATCACAGCATGCCCCGGTACAAAATCAATCATCCCAGTTTGCGTCAAGGGCGATGAACCTGTCAGATCCACACATACATCAAGCCCTTCGTCCCACGAGTAGAGCAACATGTCAACTGGACGTTAGGGTTTATCCCGCCCTCCACCAAGTCCAATATCAACTTCTTTACCAGCTAAAATCTCAGACCAGAAACAAATGTCGACAAGGGTATCACGCACAAGGTTATGCCGATGTTTGATACCAACAATAATAGCACATGATACAACATGGTCTCCATAAATATCCTCCACAAAAACCTTGGAGCAAGTTGATCACGCCTTCGGAACAGAGATATCAGAACCACCCTAAGCCAATCAAAATTGTGGTCCTCCGTTTGAGACTTCCATATATCCATTTGTCGATTAGATAAGGAAAATGTAGATTCAAACGTATGAGTAATACGCGTGAAATATATATCTGCCAGTTTCTTCATAAGTTTAGGGGCAGCGAGCTTACTTGGATTACTCAAAAGATCAATCTCCATTTTTGCATTAAAAGCATTCAAGGCATTGTCAAGAGCAGGACCAGAAGTTACAAATCATAATGTTGGAGCAGCTTAGTCTGCAAACTAGCAGATTTGAGTCTCGACGCAAGAAATGCATTGTTTAAAAGATCACTTGTAAAGTAGACACCAAGCCCCCCCAATGAAAAGGGTAAGGTGGAGAGCCTCCACTGCCAATCACCAAATCCAGGATCAGAAGCACTGACAATACGCTCCAGAGCAAAAAGAAGAGCCACATCAAAAGAACGTTAAGCATACTCAAAGACATGAGGATAACATGTGTGCATGGAAAAATATAATTTGGATATACCTGCACAAGCACGCAGGAGCAGCAACTCACAACGAGAGTCATTAATCTTAGTAACAACATCCATAAGCTCAATGGATTTGGCAACCCTCTTCAAAACAAGCTCACCATAAAAATCAAAATCCGCACTGGCAGGCCCACCTAGTAGTTTAACACCATGCAAGGGTCGGGCAATATTAGGCGGGAAAACACCCGCAAACCTGCTTCTTGGTTCCTCCTTTGGCCTAAAACCTTAGTTTTATCAACATTAAGATGCAAGCCACGATGATGTCCATCCTTCATAATTACCTTTAAAACCTCCCCCGCAACCAAAGCATCTCCAATAATAGTACCATCATCAAGATACCAAGCCTGAAGAGAAAGGTTAAAGGAGTCTTTAATCTTACATACCAAAGGATGTAACATAAGGGCAAAGAGAAGAGGTCCAAGAGGATCGCTGATGATGTGTCATTTTATACACTATTTCGGGGTCAGTTAACCTCCCAAATCATGCAAATATGCCCAGATTATGTGCTTAATCGTTTGTTTTCATGTTTTTAGCACTTAGATGGCATTTGGAGGAAATACACTTGACTTGGGCTCATTTAGAGAAGAAACAGACAAGAATACGACTCTACCCCAAGAACCATGAAGAATTATTTACTCAGAGGAGATGGCGTCGCAACCATAAAGCGACGACGTCATGACATTCATGGTGACGATGTCAGAGATTCAGTGACGACGTCAGGATGTGGCCGACTTAAAGTGGATCTTGAACCATCTACGTGGCGACGGTTTCAGGAGTACAAAGCGATGCCGTCACAACGATATCTCTATATATACAAAACCGATTTTAGGGTTTTAAGTGTGTAACTTTATATAACTTGTGGGAGACGAACCCTAGCTTTTGTAGCAGCTTCATAGGTCATTTTTAGGGCCTCAAAACCCTATTGTACTACCTTAGATCCATGTTTTAATTCAAGTAAGATTATTTATCATTAATCATTCAATATGTCTATGTGTTGTGTGATTGATTTATCTTCTTGCTTTCATTATAACATGCGAGGCTAAACCCTCCTTTGTATTTGCTTATGATTGCATGAAAGTCGGATTGTAGATCATATTATTGTTGCTTTTTGTTGATGAATGTACGCGTTAGGCTTTAGAAAACTAGCTTTTGTCTGTATTATTGTAGACACGTCTAAGGAAACACGAGTGCGTAGAATAGATACCATCAGGTAACAGTCTTCATACTACCTTACCCCCTTATATGGTTGATCCGTCTTAAGATATTCCACAAGCATTTAATATACTCTTAGGGGTCTTGTAATAGTCTTCATACTATCTTACTTGTGCATTGCCTTAACGGAATATTAAAATGACGACGGGTTCGTTTAATCCGTTCATAACCTAGGAAATACTTACACAGATCATCACAAGTGTGACAAGGCAACAGGATTAGGAGAAGCAATCTGATAAGTAATGCATGATTAAGTAAATACATTTAATTATCATAAAGTTATCACCAATAGATTAGAGTAGTTATTAGTTAAATAAACCAACCTCTCAAACTATAGATTTACCCGCTTTCATAAAATATAAAAACACAAAAATAATCTTCTCTCAATCCCTAGAATTCTGTTAGACCATGATCAAGCCTTCCCAACCTATTCCCTTAGAGAACGATAACAACCCCCCAAGTCTTGCCTATACTACTATTACAACGGTTAGGTACTCTGCCTAGGGAGTTGTAAAACTTCTTGTAAGAAGTCCTACGACCTCCGCATCAAGTTTTTGTCGCCGTTGCATGGGGAATAGTTATGTTTTGATCATAGTTTGACTTAGTTCTACTCGCTTGAATCCTTTCAAGTGAGACTTTAATTTCTGCATATTAGCTTTCTTGTAGTTTATCTTTTCTTTGTGTTATTTGTTTCGTAATCCATTCTCGTCAACCACCATGGGAGACGAGAATCCTATCCGTACTCTTGAAGACTACTCCAAACCTAGCCACGAGGGCTACATAAATACCATTAAGCTTCCCATAGAGAACAACGTGGTACCTCTTCGATCTGACACCATCCGGTTGGTGCAAAACGGATGCTCATTCCATGGACTTTGGTCAGAGGATCCAAACCAACACATCAAGGATTTCCTAAAACTTGTGAACTCACTTGATCTTGACGGTGCAAACAGGGAAAGAACGCGCCTGTGTTTATTTTAATTTTCCCTTCGCAATCAAGCTAGCAATTGGCTTGAACGTCTTCCAGCAGGATCCATCACCACATTGGAGGATCTTACTACTCGTTTCCTTGCTCAATTCTTTCCACCAGGAAGGACCGCAAAACTCAGCAATGATATCCTGATGTTCCAACAACATCATGGAGAATCTCTCTCAGAAGCATGGACTCGTTTTAAGGACTTGCTCCAAAAAGTTCCTCATCATGGCATCGATCGTTGGCTTCAGATCCAAATTTTTTATGATCATGTCTCCTTTCATCTTAAATGCGAGATTGACCGGGCCGCCGGCGGAAAAATTTGCAATAAGAACCCCGACGAATCATGAGATATCATTGAGAACCTTGCCTTTTACGACCATGAGGGCTGGAATGACACAAAAGAATTTGTCAAACCGGTCAAGGCTATTTCTACACCTCAAAGCACCTCAAAAATACCTGACCAAAGACTTCTTGAGCTCGAAAACCAGATTAACTTCTTACTAACGGGATCATGATCGACACCCATCCTGGGCTCAACACATATCCCTCAAGCTTATGCCGAAGCAGTCTATTCAAACCCTCGTCCGCAAAACCAAAATAAACCCCAAAGCAGAACCCCTTCTATTTTCGTGAACGTACCGGTCCAAACCCTCAGCCACAAGCATTAGGAACCACTTTTGAGGCTCGAGTACGGGACTACATGGCAGCACACACTGAACGAATAGAGAGATTTGAAAATGCCATTTTCAAGCAACGCGAGGAGATCAACGATAGGATGACTGAAATGTTCAGGCTTCTTAAGGAACTCACAATCAGCATAGCCCCTAAAAAGTGCTAATTAGAGAAGAGGCCAAATCCCCCGTCACCAAAAGCGTAAATTCCATCTCTCTCATCAGAGAAGAGGAAGACAAAAGTAACAAATGCAACGTAGCAACCGACGATGATAGTGAAAAAACTAACGGACCAATTTTGGAGGTGTCAGTAAAGGAGGACGAGACAAAGAATGGAGCTGAAAATAAGGCCAAAAACAAGCCAATCAAAAAACTTGAGAAAGAAGTAGTGGAAGCACCCAGTTCTCAGCCTGTAGAATATTATCTGAAGCATAGGATTAATGAAAAGCTAATCGAGGGACTAGTTGATAATAATAGGTTCAATGACTCCCTGTCAAGAGTCCAATTAGGAAAAACAAAAGGTAAAACCTATAATATGTCACCTAGGGGGCCTGTTTATGAAGCGATCCTCAAGAAAAAGATAACAAAGAAGGAGGACATTAGAGGAAACTTTGAAATACCTTGCAACATAGGAGGCCTTAAACACGTGAACGCCCTAGTTGATCAAGGATCTGATGTAAACGTTATGCCCTACTCCACTTATATGAAACTTACCGACGAAAGGCCTGCTGAGACAAACATTCGACTTTTTCTGGCCAGCCATTCGTATATCTACTCTTTAGGAATAGCGAAAGACGTATTAGTTGATGTAGCCGGTTATGTGTACCCCGTAGACTTTGTGATTTTGGACATAAAGGAAGACGAAAAGAGGCCTTTCATCTTAGGAACACCATTCCTGACAACGGCTAAGGCCGTGATTAAGTTCAATAAGGGCACCATAACTCTAAAATCTGGAAAGAGTAAGATAAGCTTCTATAGGATACCTGAATCCCCTTGTAAGAGCGAGAAAGGGATTAAGAAAGATATAGAACCTATAGCCCCCATTATAACTGTGAATAGGCTAGTCTTAGAATGGGAGGAAAAGATAAAACTTCACCAAGAAAAGGAGATGGAGTTCAACCGATGGAGGAATAAAAACTTCAAAAATGAGCGCCATGCTCTTGTCAAAATAGGAGATGAGAAGGATGATGAACGAGAAGTCACGTAAGAACATGTAACTTCGAGTCTAGCTACAAGCCTAGTAAATAAAGAAAAGCACTTTTTGGGAGGCAACCAATATTTATTTTTCCCGTAATTAGGAGTGTCTTGTGTTTTAATTCTTTATTGTTTGTTTTATTATGTTTGAATTATTTTGTAATCATGTTTTGTTTGTTTGTAACTTTGTCTTATTTGCAATCAAAGGTATTTTGCAACAAAATAAGTCTAGGGGATATACCCGGTTTTTTAGAACCAATTCAAACATTTAAAATAAAAAATTTAGATTAATTCGCGTCAGTTTTGAGTCATATGATTATAACAATTAATTCTAGGTTTTTATGCAGTACTTTCTTCATATTTGACTAATAAAATTGTGTTCAGGAAATTTATCATAAAAAACGAAGAAGAAATTTTCACAAACGCTGGAGACGACGTCAGGATTTATCCTGACGGCGTCGCGTCTCCAGTTATGTAAAAATTTAAAATTTTCAAAGTATTTTTGAAAAATAAAATGTGCAATATTTAAAATTTGTAATTCTTTTGTAAACCTGCAGAAAACCTATAATTATATCATTACTCTCATCCTATCTTTACTGATTTCATAGAGTCAAAACCCTAAACTCTCATTGTATATTTATCTATCCCGCCGATTTTATGTTTGGTATAGTTGTCTTTGATTACAGGTTATATTTGACGAGAAAAAGCTTGAAAGTTCTTAGGAAGTTTCATTAGACGACTCTTGGAGGAAGATTTAACCAGTTATCGCATGTTTCTTCTCCATTATTGAGCAAACCAGGGGAGTACTAGTTTCTTTTACTCGTTTTCTTTTCTCTTTATTCGTTTTTTACGGGTACTTCTATACAACATTGGGGACAATGTTCAACTTAAGTGTAGGGGAGGAAATAAGCCTTAGAAACTATTCTTTCATTTTCCATTTTCTTTGTTCTTAAATGATGGGTAATATATCAAAACATAGCATAAAAAGGTAATTTTAGACAAAATTTAATTTTTTTTATGACACATACCGACGAAAACTGAGTATTAATAGTGTCTCATGGATAGGAATTTATATGACTAGCACAAAAACCCTCAGAATTCCACCCCAAAAATGTGATGTTCGCCTTTAGATCTATAGGAATTCGGGTATCCATTATTCATGCCCAAGATGATTCCACCTTTAGCAATTTCGAGTTAAGGTTCGAATGCAGACATATGTGTCTATTCTGTCGTTATAGATGTGTACGTATGATCTTTGTCACCTTCTCTGGAACATTGAGATCGGTTTAAAGAATCATATGAGTATACCGATAGTATATTAAATTCTAGAACTTATTTTTGTGATGCATCCTGAGACCGCATAGTGAGTATTAGGATTTGCTAGATAAGAGGCATTAGGATTAACCCATGTTTTAAACCTGTAATTGTTATGATGGTCACACCAATCATATAACTATCTCACACCCTTGCCATGCACTCATTTTTAGTGTAGGATACCCCTAGTCAGGGCCGTCCCATTGTTTTCTGAGGCCCTGTACAACTTGTACTATATATACATTTTAAATACAAAAAAACTTGTATGTGTGTGAAATGTATTTAAAGAAAAGAGCAAAAATCACTTCAATTAAAGCTTCGAACAAAAAATTGAAGACAAAATATTAAAGTGGGTTTTTGGTCCATGTTTGAAACAACTTTCAATAGTAAAATTAAGATACTCAAACCTATCGCAACCTTTAATAATTTTATCAAACCTGAGGGGTGAAATTGTCTAATTTATAAACCATTTTACACTAGTTTAGAAATAATATAATTATGAACAATTAATGTTAAAACTTAATTAGCTGAGGGGTGTAAAGTGCATAGATTTCAATCTTATCTTCGTCTTCGTTGTATCAAACCCATTACCCCCTGTTTATGCATACATTTAAAAATCACCAAAACCAATAGTTGTTCGTCTTTCTTTGTGTGTATATCACGTTTCAGAACACATATGTGACAAATTTAGGCTAGAAGTCGAACTAAATGTCATTACGTGTCTATAATCATGGTGCCCCTTCAAAATTTGAGGCCCTGTACGGTTGACCACCCTGCACATGCTTAAATCCGGCCCTACCCTAGTTCTACTGTGACTAGCGAAGGCTATCTTTTTTCATTGGTTCTCGTAAGTAATTTTCTGATGGATTCCAAATTATTAATGAAGAGCATTGTTTAAACCCTTAAACTAATTGTTACACCCAAATCGCCTTAGCCTACTCGCTTTTAGTACATTATTGTTTTAACCCAAGTTAATTATTAAGTATACGGTTGCTAAGTCCTTATCCTTGTAAATACAGTTTTGGGACGATTAGGATTCATGGTAGTATTCATCTTATGAAGAATTAGGAAAGAAGTACTTTATTACCCCCAATAGAACTCAATAAGCTCCATGTTATGTTGATCCGCCTCAATTCGGGTCATAGAATAGTTCATTTTAAAGTATGTAAAAGTTCAAGTGTATGGGTGCCTCTATAAGCTCCAAGTGATGTATTAAATTCAAAAAAAAAGAGAAAAACAGAAAAGAAAAAGAAAGAGATTGATGTAGAGTTGTGTAGAGTTTGTATATCTTCATCTGAGTCTTGGCTTAGCAACCAAACCAATGTGTATTCTTATAAGTAATTAGCTAACCCGTCCACTCTAAATTTACGCAAAGCCACCTAAATGTATCCCATCCATTTCCGTTTCCACATATGTTATCTTACACCTACTCCCCACAACCCTTTAAACGACCTCTTAGATAGTAATGAATAATAGTTGCGCTTAGCGGTGGAGGTTTGATCCTTTACCAAGCCTATGGTAATTTATATGCTATAACAGGTAATGAGTGTTGATTTTCCATTTCCCCATTATGTTATAATTTATTATACACCCGAGAGAAAGAGAGAATCCCAAACACTTATGTGAGGTGCTAGTATATACTTTTCGTGCTTTTAATTATGAGATCTAGAAGGTTGTGTTGTAAATTACTTTTAAATAGTAGGTTAAATGACCCTCATATTGTTATTGTCTAGGTAGAAAAGCCCATTTACTTGAGGACAAGCAAATCCAAAGTGTAGGTTTAACACCCCGATATTTCAACATAGCAGCGAAAGCTAAATTGGGGTATTACTTCATGAATCAACAGTCATAATCATAGAAAATGACTCATAAAGAGATGTTTTGGAAAATTTAGTTATCATTTAATATTATTTCAGAGTTTTACAAAAGGATGTCCCAAAATAGATATAAAACATAGTGCTTGAATGATAACAGGTTTGGGCATCTTCAAGTCCATGCCACTCTGTGCCTTAAACTGCTAATTACCTGAGATAAACATGCTAAAAGGGTCAACACAAAGGTTGAGTGAAATTCACAGGTTTATAATATAATGATTGAATACAAGTTAACATAAATGGTAATAATTGCATAATTACAATTATCATGGAAAACAGTATTATTGTACTAAACTCATGACACTCAAACATTAACATGGAAATCATATCAATGATATTTAAGGAACAAATGTCCTTTTGGAAAGGTAATTTTCCAATTACCTATTGTTTCTCAAATATAGTGCGCTTGGTTACCTTACTGGTAAACACAAACAGGATTCGTCAATCCCGATAGATCTATCTATAAATATTCACGTTCACGTTACAGTGATTAATGGTTCATGATATAAGGGACATTGGCAATGGAGGTAACTTAGGCAATAATATATCAGGATAGCATACAGTTGGAAAATACTTGTATTCATGGTTTATAGCATGTATCTCCCCACGGGATTTGGAAAACATATAAAAGTGGGACTATGAACTTACCTTAATAGGGAAATCTGATTGATGAGAAAAGTGAATCAAATGGAAGTAAACGGCTTCGTCACGCAACCTAGGTTAATATGTTAAGTCTTAGTTCGATTGTTTATATTTCAAAACTTTATTTCATAAAGTTTAACGTGAATAGTTTTGGTTTATTAATTTGTGAAAAATATCGCATCATTGTTCAGGCCATCATAATCCAGAGGTCATGTAGTAAATATTTGAGGAGCTAGGAAACTTTAAATCGTAAATCCAGCAACTCGTCAATATGTCTACCCAAATGAAACCCCTCACATGAAATTCCTTATTAACGTGCCACGTTTTTAGTGATAGAATATAAATGATAGGATTTTTTCTTTTTATGTTTCTCTAAAAGCTAGTGGATGATAAATTATGTTAAATATATAACATAATTTGTTTATAAGTGTTTCGATCGATAAATGAAATGCTAGGTGTGTCGGGTTTTAATAAAATCGAGTCTTATAACGTTTAAATACATTTTCGTTTATTAATATGAAAATGTTATGCTTTATATCCTTATAATTTTCAAAATGACAATATATACCCCTCGGTACAAATAGTTTTACAAAACTAATCCTTTTCATTTTATAATTAAATGAATTTATTAATTTAACCCCAAAATTAAAGTTTTGGCAAAACAGGTCCTTGTAGATTAAGTTTAGAATATTTACAGTTTTGGCCCAAAAAGTATACAAGTTTTCAAAATGTGCAAGTTTTCCCCTCAATGCACCATTCGATTTGCATTTTTATTCCAAATTTCATATACTTTGTATTTTTGAATTCAATTTCGTTTGGCAGCTTTTAGCTTATCACAATAAGCTGAAATAAGTTGGTTTTGTAGAGATAACAAGCTTATAGCTTATAAAATGAGCTTATGGTCTCGTTAGCCCAACAAGGGTGCATTTGGTTTGGAAATTATAAGCCGAAGGCTTATAGCTTTCGAGGTTTGTTTCAAAGCTTATAGAAACGATAGTATAGATTATTTAAATAGCTTATGAGATCAGCTTATAGCTTATGGCTTATAGGGATAAAAATGATTCTTTTAAAGCTTTAAAGGGCATGTTTGGTTTAGGAAAACCAAACGAATGACTTTATGGTTCAAGGGCTTATACAAGTGGCTTAATTAAAGCTTATGAATGATCTATAATTCATCAAGAGCTTATTGAACGAGTTATACGACTTACTAGGACATATAATGGTTCGAATGGCTTGAAATGGATCGAATAACCCTTGGAGATGAATCAAGAACCCTTTTATCTTACACCTTGGTTTCTTCCTTGGCTTATACCCCTTTCTTTCTCTTCTTTGGCTCGAACTAGGTTAAAAACAAGGGAAAGAGTTTGATATAATTGTGTGTTGTGAAAATATGTGTGTATTCGAGTATATATAAGGCAAGGAAGTTAAGATGGCTAAGTCTTGCATCCTTATCAAGATGTAGTGACTAATGGAAGCTAACTTAATGAGGTGTAAGGTGATAGGAGGGGTTCGAATAACAAAGGTGGTGACAAGGTAGTAGTAAGGTGTCGACATGGTGGTAAAAGGGTGATGATAAGGTGGTGACAAGGTGGTGAGTCATGGTGTTCGAATATCAAAGGTGGTGACAAGGTGGTGAGTCGTGGTGGAGGAAATCAACTTGGTCTTGGCTTGGTTAATATCTAGTTCGACTAGTTATGGTTTTGTTTGGTTTGTACGAGCATGAGGTAGAGTGGAGGGAAGAAGTAATTCAAATGTGGCGCATGGGAGTGTTGTAACTTATGCTTAAAGGTTGGTAGAATGGCTTATAAAAGTTTGGAGGGAAAAGGTTTAGTTTGAATCTTGTGCATAATCGGCTTGTACCTTAGCTTTAAATAGTGGTACGTAGGGTTTGGCAAAAATGGAGGGAAAATGTATTTTAAATATTGTGCATGGTTAAATTGTACATATACCTTATAGGTTAGTACATTTGGATCGGTGTAAAATACATGTGGTTAGGGTTTTGGTATAAACCTTAACGTGTAAAATCCGTTTTATGTTAAACGTTTTGGATGCTACGTTAAATAAATAACGTACATGGTAAAATGGATACGTTAGAACACATATAATTGACTTATTACATGTTATACTCTGACATAAACATTAAGGGAGTTGGTTGGTGGTAGTTGGTGAAGCTAGTTTATTGGAAATGTAAGTTACGTTACTATTAAAAATGGAATATCTAATACATGATAAAAAAATAAAAAATATATCATGAAAATGGTTGTATTAAATATAATAGGTGGAATATTACCTTAAAATAATATTGTGGAAAATGGTGGGTTGTTATAGTCTCCCACCTTTAAAGGAATCTCGTCTCGAGATTTAGTTGGAAGTTAAAGTGGTGTTTGAAAATAGATGTGGATACTTGGCACGGATTTGATCTTCGCGTTCCTACGTAAATTCTGGTCCTCTGTTAGAGTTTCATCTTACTTTGACTATAGGGATACGACTTTGTTTCAGTTGTTTAACTTCTCGGTCCATGATCTCTACTGGTTCTTCCACAAAGTTGAGTTTACCATCGAGTCGAAGCTCTTTCATTGGAATGACAAGGGATTCGTCAGATATGCATTTCTTTAAATTAGAAACGTAGAAGGTACTGTGGACATTACTGATTTCTTCAGGAAGCTCAAGTCTGTATGCCATTGGGCCGACCCTATCAAGGATCTTAAATGGTCTAATGTACCAGGGGTTAAGATTTCCTCGCTTTCCAAATCAGATAACACATTTCCAAGGTGACACTTTTAACATAACACGACCTCCAACTTGGAATTCCAAAGGCTTTTGCCTTACATTGGCATAACTCCTTTGCCGGTCTCTTGCAGCTTATAAGCATTGTCGGATTTGTACTATCTTTTTAGTGGTTTCATGGATTATTTCTGGTCTCGTGAGTTGGACATCTCCAAGTTTGGCCCAGTAGACAGGTGATCGGCACTTTCGACCATAAAGTGCCTCGAATGGAGCTGCCTTAATACTGGCATGGTAACTGTTATTGTAGGAAAATTCTACCAGTGGTAAGTGTCTCTCCCATCCTTTTTTGAAATCTATAACACAGGCTCGAAGCATGTCTTCGAGTGTTTAGATGGTTCTTTTACTTTGTCATCAGTCTGGGGATGATATGCCGTACTCATGTCTAATTGAGTACCCAAATCACTCTGCATTGACTGCCAGAATCTGGATGTGAAATGACTGTCATGATCCGAGATGATGGATATCGGTTCTCCATGTCGTGAGACTATCTCCTTTATATACAACCTTGTAAGGGTTTCCATACTATCTGTCTCTTTGATAGGGATGAAGTGTGCTGATTTGGTAAGGAGGTCTACAATGACCTAAATTTTGTCATGTCCACTTGATGTTTTGGGTAGTTTTGTAACAAAGTCCATCGTTATTCCTTTCCATTTCCATGTAGGAATCTTTGGTTATACCAGTAAGCCAGATGGCTTTTGACATTCTGCTTTAACTCTAGAGCATGTCAAACACTTGCCGACATATTTAGCGATGATTGCCTTCATGTTAGGCCACCAATACAGTTTCTTTAGATCCGGATACATCTTGTCAGAACCTGGGTGGATGGAATACTTTGATTTATGGGACTCATTCATGATCAAGTCCCTCAAATTTCCAAAGAGTGGTAACCAGCTTCAGTTTTTAATACATCGGGTACTATCAAAATGTACTTCAAATGCTTTGTCCATTCCTCGTAGGTTCTCAACTTTGACGTTCTCTTCTTTGATCGCCTTAGTTTGGGCTTTGAGGATTTGTAATGGTAATTTTGGGTGAAAGGGTCATGACTAGTGCCCTAACTCGGAGTGGTTTGATTCGTTCCTTCCGGCTTAAGGTATCTGCTACAACATTTGCCTTTCTAGGATGGTAACGAATCTCATAGTCATAATTTGCGAGCGATTCTAACCAACGACGTTGCCTCATGTTCAACTCTTCTGATCAAGGATATGTTGAAGGCTTTATTGATCAGTAAACACGGTACACTTTGGGCATACAGATAGTGTCTCCATATTTTAAGAGTGAACACTACTGCTCCCAATTTGAGGTCGTGTGTGGTATATTTCTCTTCATGAGGCTTGAGTTGTCGGGATGCATATGCAATAACCTTTTTTATTTGCATTAACATCGCTCCCAGACCTTGGAGTGATGCATCATAGTAAACGACAAAATCTTCGTTTCCTTCTGGTAATGCTAAGATTGGAGCTTCATAAAGCTTCTATTTTAGCAGTTGGAAGGCCGACTCTTGATCTTTTCCCCAGCTATACTTCTTGTTTTTCTGGGTTAATCCAGTCAAAGACTTTGCAATCTTCGAAAAACCTTCGATAAATCTCCGATAGTAGCCGGCGAGTCCTAAGAATTGGCGTATCTCTGTGGGTATGGTAGGAGATGCCCAATCCTTGACTGCTTCAATCTTGTCGGGGTCAACGTGAATTCCTTGACTGTCAATCACTTACCCGAGAAACTATACGATACTGATCCAGAATTCACATTTGGAGAACTTGGCATATAATTTCTCCTTTTTGAGTAATTCCATAATTGTTCTCAGGTGATTTTTGTGTTCTTCTTTATTGCGGGAGTAGATGAGAATATCATCGATGAACATTATCACAAATTTATCCAAGTATGGTTTGCACACACGGTTCATGAGGTCCATGAATACAACAAGTGCGTTGGTTAAACCAAATGGCATTACTTGGAATTCATAGTGTCCGAACCTCGTTCTGAAAGCAGTCTTGGGAATATCTTCATCCCTGACTCTCAGTTGGTGATAGCATGATCTCAAGTCAATTTTTGAGTAAACACTCAAACCTTGAAGCTGGTAAAATAAATCATCGATCCTGGGTAATGGGTAACGATTCTTTGCGGTGAGTTTATTCAGATCCCGGTAATTGATACACATTCTAAAAGATCCGTCTTTCTTTTTAACAAATAAGACAGGAGCTCCCCAAGGCGAAGTACTTGGTCGGATAAAACCTCTATCTGCTAACTCTTACAGTTGGTCAGATAGTTCCTGCATTTTTGAAAGAGCTAATCTGTAGGGTGCTCGGGCCACTAATGCCGCTCCTGGTATTAAATCGATTTGGAATTCTACTTGGCGAATCGGAGGAAGGCCGGGTAGGTCTTTAGGAAAAACTTCCGAGAATTCTCTGACTACTGGTATATCTTCCAGTCGTCTTTCGTCTGACTTCTTCTCCATTACTTGGGCTATGAAAACTTGACATCCCCTAGATATATATTCTTGTTAATGATGTACGCGTTAGGCTTTAGAAAATTAGCTTCTTAATTAGATAACGAATACGTCTAGGGAAACGTGACTAGGTTAGAGGATACCCACGCAATAGTCTTCATACTACCTTGCCATTTGGGTGAATTTCGAGTTAGGTATTTAATTTATTAGATACTTACACATTCTATTACGAGGGTGACGGGTAATAAAATTAGTATAAGACAACTAGTGATGTATTGCATTTATGTAAACACCATTTGTATTTAACCATACAATTTACCATCACATTACTTTTCTCAATTATATAGAAATAGGAGAAGTTAAATATTTTAATCAAAAACCACTACAACCCACGATTTTACATCATTTATAAAATATAAAAACACAAAGATATTCTTCCCTTAACCTCTAGACCTTAGTAACTATATAATTCGAGCCTACCCAAACTATTCCCTTAGAGAATGATAATAACCCCCCGAGTCTTGCCTATACTATACTACAACGGTTAGGTACACTGCCTAGGAGGGTTGTAAAACTTTTGTGTGGTGGACCCACCGCATCAGTAAGTGTAAATACTTTACATCCAAAGACCTTAAAGTACTCTGCTGACGGCTTCCTATTTCTAAGGATTTCATAGGGTGTTTTATTAATGAATTTTCTAATATAAACACTATTAATTATATATGTTTTTCCGTATCTAATGCATGACACCAAAACTTTTGTGGAATGGATTGCTCGTCTAACATAGCACGACTCATCTTTCTTAAACTTGTGATGTGTTCTTTCAATAATCTCATTCAATTAATAAGTGAACGGGCCTGACAAGTTATAAGACATTCCATGTTGTTCACAAAAGTTCCCAAATTGCAATTTATCAAATTCACTACTATGATTTGTTATAATTGAAACAATAGAAAAATCATGTAGGTTTTCAAGCCTTTTACACAATATTTTAAATTTTTCTAAGACATCATCTTTAGACTCTACAAACACTACCCAAATGTAGTTTGAGTGATCATCAACAATCATTAAAGTATAGAAGTTGCCCCCGTAACTTTGAATTGGAGATGGACCAAACAAATCTAAGTGTAACAACTCTAAAACCCTAGTAGTTGACACTTCATTCCTAGTCCTATTGTTTGCATTACCTTGACTCCCTAAACCACACGTATCCCACTCTTTCAAAAATCAACTTTGGTAGGTTCCTTACTAGCTCGTTGGAAGCTAAGTTTTGAACTAACCGCATATTGGCGTGACCTAACCTCCTATGCCAAAGCGTTGAGTTATCCACCATGGATGCAAGACAAATTTGTTGTTTGGAGTTATCTCCCAATTTACAAGTATATAATCCATTTCTCCTATGTCCTTTAGCTAGCATTTTACAATTCTTACTAATAGTACAATTTACTTTAGTAAAGCTAACTATGCAATCATAATCACATAATTAACCTATGCTAATCAAGTAAAAATCTAGACCACTAACATACTCAACATAAGTAATTTTAATGGAGTCATGAGTAATATTACCTCTATCGACGACCTTGCCCTTTAGGTTGCTCCCAAATACGGCATGTCCACCATCATACACCTTGTGCGAAGTAAACAATATTTTATTCCCGATCATGTGCTTAGTGCAACCACTATCCACAATCTAATCGTCCGGTAGTAGATCGCATTTAAGACACACCTACAAGAAAATATGAATTCAAGGTCATGGTACCCTTTATTTCTTAGGTCCATTGTGGTTAGCAAATATGGTGCCTAAGTGTTGGGATTAAAAGTCTTCTTGATGCTATTAGAATTACTGCTGCTCATGTTTGTGTTAATGCTAGCCAGCTGAGTTAAGTAGCTTAAGACTCAAACAAATATACTAAAAAGTCTTTACTATTGCTGTACAAAGTAATGACTGCTAAGTTAAAGTTACTACTGCTAGTACAAAGACTGCTTGAAGTTAATGTTGCTGAAGAGTTACTACTGCTCAATAAAATATTCTAAGTAGTTAGTACTGCTAGTGTTAAGTTAGTACTGCTAGTGTTAAGTTAGTACTGCTAGTGTAAGTTAGTACTGTTTGTTAGTACTGCTTACTTGATATGTATTAGTTATTTATAAAAAAGATTTTATATACTTAGGAAAGTATTGTAAGCCGAGTAGGACTCCTTGGTGTATAAATGGAGGTCCTAAGCATAGAGATTGATGTACCAAAACAAAAAAAACAATCTTTTCTTAGCTTCACGGTCTTTGTAACCCTAATACTTTGAGAGTATTCGTATTATTATCATTAATAATATTGGAGCTTATTTGTTTAGAATTATTGTTTCATTGATAATTCTTCTTAATATTAAAGATTAGATTCCGTAATATCTTTAATACATTCAAACAAAGTTTCTACTATAGTTGTGTTAGATTTATCTAATATAACTAAACCTTAAACAAGCATTAAGGAATTCGATCTATTAAAGTAGGATCAACAAGTGGTATCAGAGCTTGTTAAGAAGCTTTGAAAGAGAAGAACCTATTTTTATACACAAGATTTTTAAAAAAAATATGGATCAAGATTCTGCACACATAGTGGCTGCATCCAAAGTTCCCATGCTCAAACCTGGTGAGTATGAGATCTGGAGGATGAGGATTGAACAATATATCCAGAGAATACTATGCACTTGGGAAAGTCATAGAGAATGTTGGCAACTTGCCATAAACAAATTTGGAAGGAGTTATGACAGAGATGCCTATTACATCTGGTGAATAAAAGGCTTAGAGAAGATTAGAGGTGAAAGTATAGACATTACTTTTAAGTGATGATCATTCCAATGAACTCATTAAAGTTTAACTCTATAAAGGATGCTAAGAAGTTGCTGGAAGCTGTTGAAAAGAGATTTGGTAGGAATGCAGCTACTAAAAAGACTCAAAGGAATCTCTTAAAGCAGCAATATAAAAACTTCACTGCTCCAAGCTCAGAGATGCTTGATCAAACTTTTGATAGGCTTTAAAAGCTTGTGAGTCAGTTGGAGCTTTTGGATGAAAAAATTTCACAAGAAGATGTTAATCAAAAGTTATTAAGAAGTTTGTCACCTAAGTGGAACATACATGTTGTTATGTGGAGGAATAAAGCTGATTTGGATACAATGAGCATGGATGATCTCTACAACAACCTCAAGGTGTATGAACCAGAAGTTAAAGGGATGTCTAGCTCAAGTTCAAGCACACAAAACATGGCTTTTGTGTCCTCTTCAAATAACAACACTAGCAGGGCAACTAATCAGTAATCAGAAATACACTCATAGGGAGTTTCTACTGCAAGCACTCAAGTTGAATGCTGCTAGACTCCTATAAATATTGATAACTTGAGTGATTTGTTATTTGTGCATTCTTTACAAGTCAAGCCAAAAGTCCTTACTTGTTCATGAGACTTTGCAACAAATCCATCCAGATGACATATAAGAGATGGATTTGAGATGGTAAATGGCCATGTTGACTATGAGGGCAAGAAGGTTTTTAAAGAATACAGGAAGGAAGCTTAATGTTAATGGCAAAAAACTATAAGTTTTTGATAAGTCAAAGTGGATGCTAACTAACTGCCACAAGAGGGACATTTTGTTAGGGAGTGCAGAGCTCCAAGAAATCAAGACAACAAGAACAACAAAATAAATCTCAAGAAGGATTGCCTAGGAGAACATCTACTTCCACAGCTTTGGTGTCATGTGATGGTCTTGGTTGGATATGTCTTGAGTGGATCATGCAGAGAAGGGCCTACTGTGATGCACTCATGGCTTTTCTCATCTTCGCAATCCTAACTCAGAGGTACTAGATCTGTTTGTTCAAATCTATTTGGAAACTGTTGAACTTCTTAAATCTCAAAATGATCAACTATTAAAAGATTTAAATAATTTCTAAGTTAATGGTTCTAGGATATAAGACTGGTTTAGAGTCAGTGGAAGAAAAACTTGAAGTTTATAAAGCAAATGAGTCTATTTATTTACAAGATATTAAGGGCTTAAAATTTGAAATTATGTAGGAGAAATAACTATTAGAGAGCTTAGAAAGAAGCTTGAAAATTTTCAAAAAGAAAAAGATGGCATTCAAATTTATAAAACTAGCATGTATCTCCCTCGCGGGGTTTATGAAAACATTTATAAGTAGTAAAAGTAAAGGCGAGGCTATGAACTCACCGAGATATCAAAGAGATCAGAAGTATAATAAGTCTTGAACAAGATAAAATCCCTTACGCACCACCTAAAATACGTGACGCGTCTTAGTATAATATACAAGTAAAAATAATACGTAAGAAAAGTTTGACGAATATAGGATATGTTCCTAAGATATGCGCAACATGGCTTCTTGACTTAACTAAAGTATTTTGACTCCCAAATTGACATATGACCTGTTCTTATATGTAATTAAACATCTACCAAATTTCGCCGTTTAATTCCAATTTTAGGTATGGTTATCTACACAAGACGTAAAAGTCGCAATTCTGGAATTAGCTCATGTTTAGGGACCTGTATCTACCAATCTATAAATGGTATAAACTCAAGGTTTTCACCCTTGGAAAGCCCTTGAAGTCTAGTTTTCAAAACATTCAGCCAATCACTCATACCATTTACCAATCCATGGGAAATAGATTTTTACTCAACCTAAGTCAAAACAGAAAGCTGACTGAATTTCTTACTTTTGCCATTTTAATCATAACTCCTAATCTAGGATAGCAATGGATGTGGGGCCAAGTGCTATAGCTTCCCTATGATGTCTAGTATTGACCCATGCTTTAAAACCCAAACATTTAACTCATTAACCTGGTGTTTAATACGTTTTCTAAACCAAAGTCCAGAACTGACCCATTTTAGTATTTTGACCATATCTCACTCAATAATAATAATTGGTTGACCATCCAACTATCACATCATGCCAAGACATATATCTATCCACCCATGATTTTTGTTTACAGACCCTAAGCCAAACATTTTGAGAAAACAACACGTTTTGCTACTGTTCCAAAACAGCCTCTATAAAATCCAACCAAACCTATTTCTAACTCATTTAAAACACAATCAACACTTATGCAAAGCCACAACACATATCCTAAACATATCCCATACTCATCAATGTATATTTTTATAACAAGTAATAATATCAAAATATTCTTATAAGAAAATTTAGGAAAAGGTAGAAAGATGGCTCACTATAATGATCACCCAAAATAGTTATTAACAACTAATTTTCCTAGCCACCAAGCTTCACTAGGACATCATTTCTTTAACATGCATGACCATCTTCATATTATTCTTCTAAGTCAGCCCCCAAAGTCTATAAATGATAGGTTTTATGGTATGTAAATGGAGCTTTGAATGTGAGGAATCAAATGGTGTAAATATAACAAGAGATTGTAGTAGGAATTTTTGTATGAATTGAGGGTTTTGTGGTTTAAGGGGGCGGCAAGAACAAGAGAGACAAGAGGTGTGTGTGTGTGAAATTTCTTAACTATGAGAAGTAAAATGAGATGGGTGGTTTTGTAAGAAAGGTGCATGCAAGGTTATTGTCTAAGCAAGACAAATGTCTTGCTTTTGTTTCTCTAATTGCCACGCCTCAAATGAGGTGGTGGTGTAAGATTTGAGTTTAAATTTTTATAAACTTTGATGTTTAGGGTATAAATTTTAAGATAGGTAGGTAGTTTTGAGGCTAACGGGTATCAACGTAAAATAAAACGAGAGTTAAGACGAAACCACGAGGTAAAAACGAATATGATAAAAATAATTCTACATTAAACGGAATACTTTTCTGAAAAGTTAAATTTACGTAAGGTTCAAGACGAATAATTGCTTATCAAAAGGGAAAGCAGCACAGAGCCTCTTGTAAGTCCAAAACTGAGAACTCAATCAGTCTACCTTTACATTTGTTGCATATGGACTTGTTTGGTCTAACATTTGTAAAAAGCCTTATGAAGAAAATGTATTGCCTAGTTGTCATAGATAATTATAGTAGGTTTACATGGGTTTTCTTTCTAGATTCTAAGGATGAGACTAGTGGCATTCTTAAGTCTTTCTTAACAAGGATAGAAAATCTAATAGATCACAAGGTTAAGTTAATTAGATGTGATAATGGAACTGAGTTCAAAAACAGAGATATGAATCAGTTTTGTAAGATGAAGGGTATTTTAAGACAATTTAGTGTAGCTAGAACTCCTCAACAAAATGGAGTTGCTGAGAGGAGAAATATGACACTAATTGAGGCTGCTAAGACTATGCTAGCTGATTCTAAGTTGCCAACTACTTTTTGGCCAGAAGCAGTTAGTACTGCTTGCTATGTGCAAAATAGAGTGTTAGTAGTTAAGCCTCATAATAAGACCCCATATGAACTTTTCCATGGTAGAACACCAACTTTAAGTTTTATGTGACCATTTGGGTATCCTGTTACCATTCTCAATACCATAGACCACTTAGGCAAATTTGATGGTAAGGCTAATGAAGGTTTCTTTGTTGGATACACTTTGAATAGTAAATCATTTAGAGTATTTAAGAGTAGAACAAGGATAGTGAAAGAAAACTTACGTATTAGGTTTAGTGAGAGTATAATGTTGTAGGTAGTGGACCAGATTGGCTATTTGATATTGATGCACTAACAAGAATAATGAATTATGAGCTGATATATGCCTAAATACACATACTTTTTTCTCAATAAAACAAGCTTAAATACGTAAAAACGGACATAAAATGCCAAATATATGCTTGTTTTGCATTATGTACTGTGCAGGTAACGGATATTCACAAAAAGACAAAAACAAGGCAAAAACCAGACAAAACCGAGAACGAGATTAGAAAGAGCGTGAAAAACCAAAGCCGAAGGCGTATGCATCTTAGTGGGTCAACCCAACCCAAGTTAATGGGCCAAGTCAGTCCATTATGCCATCTATACTAAGTTTTTTTATATCACAAAAGTCCAAAACCCAAATTAAACAAACCGGAACAAACCAAACTACTTAACCATATACCCTTTAAAACCCTTACACTGTTAGTCCCTTACCTTAACGCTCGTTAACTCCATAATTTTGAAATATACTAAAATAAGCCTGAAAAAGGCGGGAAACCCCAAAACAGGGCAAACCCACCCCTTCCATTGCTTCAAACGAGCCCAGACCCTTCTCCAAGGCTCTCATACGCTCTCTGACACACTCCCAGCCCACGTGGCAGCTTCCTATTGGGCTAAAAAGAGAAAAATGACGCAGCAAGAGTAATAAGGGCAAGTTAATGCATTGAAGACAAGTTTTATTGTGATTGAAGCCTTCCTTATACAAATAAGGAATGATTGGAATGCATTAGCTGCCTTTCCTCATGAATTGCACAAGACTCCCCTATAAATAGGGGAGGAATTCGATCATTGTGATATATTATATTATTTTTTTCTAGCATTTTTCTTTTATTGTTTTATGTTTAGATTCTTGTTTTTAAGCTTTTTATAAGCATTTCTAAGTTCCAAGCATTGTAACCTCAAATTTATTCAATAAAAATCAAGTTTTGTTCATTACTGTTCATTGATTATTGAGCTTTAGGATGATAAGCCAAAAAGGGATGGGCTTATTGTGTGCTTATTAGCTTGTAGAATTGCTCTAAACAGTCCTTGTTTAAGCAAGGATAAAGGTGTGTTTCAATTTTTCATTTTTAGCTTATTTTAAGTTTGCTTATTTTTGCTTATTAAAGTGCTTATCTACTGCTCAAAGTTGAATAAGCACTATATGGACTACATCAAGCTCCTAGAGCCTGGTATGAAACATTGTCAACATATTTGTTGGACAATGAGTTTCAAAGAGGGAAAATTGACAAGACCTTATTCATTAAAAGGCACAAAGGTGATATTTTGCTGGTCTAAGTTTATGTGGATGATATCATCTATTGGTTTACAAAGAAGGAGCTTGCAATGCATTTGAGAAGTTGATTGCTGGAGATATTTCAGATGAGTTCTATGGGAGACTTAGATCATTCTTGGGACTACAAGTAAAGCAGAAGTAGGAATGGCATATTTATTAGTCAAGATAATTTGTGGTTTGAAATTTTAATGATATTTGGTTTACTAGACGTCAAGACTGAAAGACACCATGGAAACTCAAAAGCCTCTGCTCAAGGATGAAGATGGTGAAGAAGTGGATGTTCATATGTATAGGTCAATGATTGGTTCATTGATGAATCTTACATCTTCAAGACATGACATCATGTTTGCAGTGTGTGCCTGTGCTAGATACCAAGTCAATCCTAAGGTTTCACATCTTTATGCTGTGAAAAGGATTTTTAGGTACTTAAAAGGTCAACCAAAATTGGGCCTTTGGTATCCAAAAGATTCTCCTTTTGATTTGGTAGCATACACTAATAGTGATTATGCTGGAGCAAGCTTGGATAGGAAGTCTACAACAAGAGGTTGTCAATTTTTTGGGTGTAGATTAATATCATAGCAGTGCAAGAAACAGACAGTGGTTGCAAATTCCATAACAGAAGCTGAGTATGTAGCCGCTTCAAGTTACTGTAGACAAGTGCTTTGGATTCAGAATCAACTACTTGATTATGGGTACAATTTTATGCATACCAAGATCTTTATTGACAATAACAGTACTATTTGCATAATTAAAAATCCTGTTTTTCATTAAAAAAACAAAGCATATAGAGATCAGACATCATTTTCTTAAAGATTGAAATGAAAAGAAATTGATTCAAATGGTTAAAATCCATACTGACAAGAATGTTGCAGATTTGCTTACAAAAGCTTTTGATGTAAGTAGATTTCAATATCTGATTGTTAGTATTGGAATGATGAATCTTTAAAGTCTTTTATCTCTTTATGTTTTTGTAGAGTTTTGTACGAATTAGTACTGTTATTCATGTCATTAAAAGTTTTTGCTGTTAAATATAATTAGAATTGCTAGTTATACTTAATACTGCTAAGTTTCTACTGTTAGTTATACTTAATACTGCTAGGTAAAATTAATACTGTGCAAATTATAAAAAATTGCTATGGCTTGTGTTTTCTTGGTTTTTGGACTAACATTTGCAGGAAAAGCAAAGAAAAGTGTTAAATTGATGATGGAAAAGCTTTTTGGAATGGAATTGGAGTTAATGTTGATGACTCGAAGTTAATGTTGCTAGGCATAACTTACTACTGCTAGTTCTAAGTTAATGCTGCTAGGCATAAACTTACTACTGCTGAGTTACTACTGCTGGGTTTAAGTTAATGTTGGTGAGGGATATTTTTCATAATACTTCGATCAAGGGTTTTATCAATCTTTAATCAATTTCACTCTTTCAAATACTCTCTAATCACAAACCTAACTCAATTTTATCATCCATCATCAAAACCCAACACAAATGGCGAATCTAAAGTTTGCAGATACTCATAATTTGGTCGCATTTTTGTCTAAACCCGAAGAAAGTGATGGGTTTGAACAAATTGTGGATTTTCTGAATGCACACCCCTTAAAGTATGCTTTAACCATAAAACCCACTATATACTTCGTGTATCAACAGTTTCTGGTCTACTGTCAGGCCAAAAATATAATGGGAGTTCAGTTACATGCATTAGTTGATGGTAAGAACTAATTGTCCACATAATTCAACTTGTTAGAAGAAGATCCTCAAAACTAGAAGATGCTGAAGGTATTGATTGTTTACCAAACTCTACCATTTTTAAAGAACTTACATTGATGGGGTATGAGAAAATTTCACAGAAACATATACTTTCTTTAAGAATTCTTATCTCCATAATGGAAAAATTTATTATTCATCTATTTACCAATTGTCTAATGTGCAAAGACTACTGCATGGAATGAGTTTAGTAGCACTATGGCATCTGCAATTATCTGTTTAGCTACAAACCAGAAGTTCAACATTTCAAAATACATTTTTGAAAGTATGGTTAAGAACTTGGATAATGTGTCTGGAAATTTTTTGATGTATCCAAGGTTTGTACAAGTGTTTGTGAATCAACAACTTGATGGGCTGCCAAGTCACAAGAGAATTTATGATGCACCCTCTCACACTAAGAAGATATTTGGAAATATAAAGAGGGTAGGCAAAGGTTTTTCTAGAAGAGTAACACCTTTGTTTCCAACAATGGTGGTACAAAACCAATCTGAATTGGGTGAAGGTTCAGCAATACCCACTGATCCCCATCACATACCCACCATTATTCAATCATCAACTTAACCTCAAAAGACTCAAAAACCTAGGAAGCCTAAAAGAAAGGACACTCAGGTACCTCAGTCTAGTGTTCCTACAGACATTGTTGTAGATAAGGCTGTCCATAAGGAGTTGGGAGACAGTTTTGATGAGGGCTGGCCACTAGGCTTCTAGCTTAGAAGAGAGCAGGGACAGTTGGTAACCTAACTAAGACCCAAATACAAGGCAACACCTAATGAATCTAGTTCCCTAGGAACTACTTCAGGTGGTGGTCCCAGGTGCCAAAAAACCATAGGGGATACTATTGCTCAAACTAGGTTTGAGAATGTATCTAAACATTCAATGATACACTGCTCGCAAGAGGTACACACTTCGAAGTGGTGATGCATAATCTGAACTTACTGAAATGATGGAACCTATGTTCTCAATTTACAAACAAAAGTTCTTGATTTGGAGAAGACAAAGACCACTCAAGCTAATGAGATTGCTAGTTTGAATGGTCAAGAAGCTTGAAAAGAAAGATATGTTAAGATCTCATAAGCTGAAAAGACTATACAAAGTTGGTTTGAGTGATAGGGTAGAATCCTCTGGTGATAAAGACAATTTGGGTGAGGATGCATCCAAACAGGGGAGGAGGATTAATGATATTGATGCAGATGATGACATTACCCTGGTTAATGTTCAAGATGATGCTGATAATGAGATGTTTGATGCTGATGTTTTAGATGGTGAAGAGGTGTTTGTTGCTAATAAGGAGAATGATGAAGTTAATGTTGTTAAAGATGCTGCTCAAGTTAATGTTGTTGGTAATGTAGTTAGTATGGTGGTGCTGCAACAACTGTTAGTGCTGCTAACAATCTACCTATGATGATGAGGGTGAGATTACTTTGGCTCAAGCACTTATAAAAATGAAAAGTACAAAATCCAAGGTGAAAGGGATTGTTTTTCAAGAGACAAGTAAATCTACAACAACAACAATTTCTTCACAACTATCTTCATAGGACAAAGGTAAAGGGATAATGATGGAACCTGAGAAGCCTATGAAGATGAAAGATCAAATCAGTTTTGATGAAGAAACGGCCTTAAAGCTACAAGCTGAATTTGATAAAGAAGAAAGACTTGCAAGAGAGAAAGCTGAAAAAGAACAAGAAGCCAATATTGCCTTGATTGAAACATGGGATGATATTCAAGCAAAGATTGATGCTGATCATCAATTGGCTGAATTGTCTGTTGAAGAGTTGTCTGTTGAAGAAAAGGCAAAATTATTTCAATAACTCTTGGAGCAAAGAAGAAAGCACTTTGTTGCTAAAAGAGCAGAAGAGAAGAGGAAACAAACCACAAAACCAAGTCAACAAAGAAAATTCAAGTGTTACCTTACCTGAAGAATATGGAGGAAGAATAACTAAGGCTCAAACCCGCAATGGCTTATTTCATTCTTTCATGCTCAATGCGTCAGCCACTACGTTTGATTTCCCCGAGTGATAACAAATTTCACAATCGTAATCACTGAGCAATTCTAATCAACAGCGTTGTCTCGTGTTCAATTCCTTCTACTCAAGGATGTGTTGTAAACTCTTATAGTCGGTGAACATGATACATTTTGTCCCATACAGATAATGCCTCCAGATATTTAAAGCGAACACTACTACACCTAACTCGAAATCATGAGTGGTATAATTCTTCTCATGAATCTTCAGTTGTCGTGATGCGTAAACAATCACCTTTTCTCTTTGCATTAGCACATCGCCTAACCCTTTGATTGAAGCATCACAGTAAATGATAAAATCTTCACTTCCTTCGGGTAAAGCCAGAATTGGTACACTACACAACTTTTGCTTTATCAATTGAAAGGTTGTTTCTTCTTTGTCACCCCAATCAAACTTGACCTTCTTTTGAGTAAGCTTGGTCATTGACTTGGCGATCTTTGAGAAACCTTCAATGAATCTACTGTAATAACCGGCAAGACTTAAAAATTGACAAATCTCTATTGCAGTTTTAGGAGATGCCTAATCTTTAATAGATTCGATCTTGGCGGGGTCTACATGAATACCCTGACTGTTAATCACATGACCAAGGAACTATACTTTAGGGATCCAAAATTCACATTTAGAGAATTTAGCATACAACTGCTCCTTCTTAAGCAACTCAAAGATTAACTTGAGATGTTGTTGGGATTAAAAACCTTCTTGATGCTGTTTAGAATTACAACTGTTCTTATTGATGTTAATGCTGCTCAGTTAAAGTTAGTGCTGTTAGAGAATTTCAATGAAAATTATTTTAAGTGTTTAAGACTGTTGGTGAAGTTACAACTATCAGTACAAAGTTACTACTGCTAGAGGAAGTTACTACTGCTAGAGGAAGTTACTACTGCTAGAGGAAGTTACTACTGATAGTGGAAGTTAAGACTGCTTAGAGACTTAGAAGAAAAACTGCTAAGTAGTTAGTACTGCTAGTATAAAAGTTACTACTACTAGTACAAAAGTTACTACTGCTAGTACAAAGTTAATGCTGCTAGTAAAGAAGTTAGTACAACTGAGTTAGTTATATTGCTTATGTGATTTGTATGAGATATTTTGGTAAAACATATGTATAAGTTATTTATTTAGAAGATTATCATTACTTAGGAAAGTATTGTAAGCCATTTAGGACTCCTTGGTGTATAAAAGGAGGTCCTAGGGCATAGAGTTTTATATAGTATTAGTATCAAAACAAAAATGAGTTATTCATAGAATTATCATATCTTCAAGGTCCTTGTAACCCTAATACTTTGAGAGTATTCATATTATTTGCTTAATAATATTGGAGCTTTTATGTTTTGTTGAATTATATGTTCATTGTGTTTTACTGTTCTATTGAAAATTCTTCTTATTAAAGATTAGATTCCGCATAATCTTTAATACATTCACACAAAGTTTCTACTATAGTTGTGTTAGATTTATCTAATATAACTAAACCATAAACAAGCTTAAGGAATTCGATCTATAGAAGTGTTGAAGTGGGACCAACAAGTGTTATAAGAGCTTGTTGCTTTGAGAAACTTTGCTAGAAGATATGGATCAAGATTCTGCACACATGGTGGCTGCATCTAAAGTTCCCATGCTCAAACCGGGTGAGTTTGAGTTATAGAGGATGAGGATTGAATAATACATCCAGATGATAGACTATGCACTATGGGAAGTCATAGAGAATGGTGCAACCTTGCCAAAAACATAAGTTGTGGAAGATGTTACAACAGTGATGCCTATTACATTTGCTGAAGATAAGGCTCAGAGAAGATTAGAAGTGAAGGCTAGAAGTACTTTAATGATGGGCATTCCCAATGAACATCAGTTAAAGTTTAACTCTATAAAGGATGCTAAGCTGTTGCTGGAAGCTATTGAAAAGAGATTTGCTGGGAATGAAGATACTAAAAAGACTCAAAGAAATCTCTTAAAGCAGCAATATGAAAACTTCACTGCTCCAAGCTCATATATGCTTGATTAAACTTTTGATAGGCTTCAAAAGCTTGTGAGTCGGTTGGAGCTTTTGGGTGAAAAGCTTTCACTAGAAGATGTTAATAAAAAATTATTAAGAAGTTTGTCACCTGAGTGGAACACACATGCTGTTGTATAGAGGAATAAAGCTGATTTGTATACAATGAGCATGGATGATCTCTACAACAGCCTCAAGGTGTATGAACCAGAAGTTAAAGGGATCTCTAGCTCAAGTTCAATCACACAAAACATGGCTTTTGTGTACTCTTCTAATAACAACACTATCAGGTCTAATGAAGCAGTTAATGCTGCTCATGGAGTTACTACTGCTAGCACTCAAGGTAATACTGCTTACTCTACAAATATTGATAACTTGAGTGATGCTGTTATTTGTTCATTCTTTGCTAGTCAACCAAATAGTCCTCAACTTGCACATGAGGACATGCAACAAATCCATCCTGATAACATAAAAGAGATAGATTTGAGATGGAAAATGGCCATGCTGACCATAAGGGCTAGAAGGTTTTTAAAGAATATAGGAAGGAAGCTTACTGTTAATGGTAATGAAACTATTGGTTTTGATAAGTCCAAAGTAGAGTGCTACAACTGCCACAAGAGGGGACATTTTGCTAGGGAGTGCAGAGCTCCAAGAAATCAAGACAACAAGAAAGAAAGCTCAAGAATGAGTGTGCCTGTGGAAACATCTACTTCTACAGCTTTGGTATCATGTGATGGTCTTGGTGGATATGACTGGAGTAATCAGGAAAAGGAAGGGTGGTATATGTGTAATTACACATACCTTTTCCCTAATAAAATGACCCTAAACGACCAAAAAATGCACATAAAATTACATAAATATGCTTGTTTTTGTGTTTGTACTATGCAGGCACCGAATATTCACTAAAGGACAAAAACGAAGCCAAACCGGACAAACCCGAGAGCGGAATTGAAAAGAGCACGAAAAACAAAGACCAAAGGTGCAAAAGGATTGAAAATGGAGCTTAAACGGACATTTCCGGATCGACTCAACAATGTTTGTGCATTTAATGAAGTCAAGACGAAGTCAAAGTCAACCCCAGGATATGGCGTTGGAAAGGGCACCTAAAACCGAACCCGGTAGATAAATTTGAAAATGCATCTAAAAGTTTGAACAAGCTCATAGAGTGTCAGATTGTTGACAGCTGCAAGAAAGGTTTAGGCTATGAAAGTTATAATGCAGTTCCACCTCACTACACAGGAAATTTCATGCCTCCAACACCTGACTTGTCTTTTATTGGTCTAGATAAGTTTGTTAATGAGCATGTAGTTGAGAACTATAATGCTAAGTCTAGTGAAGAAGAGCTTAAGGTAGTTAGGAAGTATGATGATGCCCTAACTATTGAAGAATAAATGTCAGATGATGAGGAAGAGAATGTGTCTCAACCTAAAACGGAAAAAGAAAACTGTTAAGCCTAGTACTGCTAAGATAGAGTTTGTCAAATCTAAACAACAAGGAAAAACTGCTAGGAAAACTGTTAAACAAGTTGAGCAACATAGGCAAAACACTTACAGTCCTAGAGGCAATTAAAGAAATTAGAACAATATGATGTCTTAAAAATTAGGAAGCAATTTTGAGATGTTTAATAAGGCCTGTTATATGTGTGGAAGCTTTGATCATTAGCAGGTTGATTGCAATTACCATCAAAAACAATTTCAAAATCAAAGGATGGTAAAACCTATTTGGAACAATGCTCAAAGGGTAAATCATCAAAACTTTACTAAAAAGACTCACCCTTGTGCTAAAAAGAGCATGGTTCCAAAAGCAGTACTAATGAAGTCTGGCCTAGTATCTGTTAATGCTGCTAGACAAGTTAATACTGCTTATTCAAAAACAACAATGAATGCTGCTAAACCAATGTCAAATCTTTCTAAAATAGCACATTCAACTGTTAAGAGGCCCATTCATAAGAAAACAGCATTTGAAAACATTAATATTAATCAAAGGGTTAATACTATTAAGGGTAAAAAATTTAATACTGATCAAGCAGTTAATACTGCTAGGCCAAAAGCAACAGTTAATACTGTTAGGCCAAAAGCAGTAGTTAATATTGTTAAGGGAAATAGTTTTAATGTTGTTAAGGCCTTAGCTTGTTGGGCTTGGAAACCAAAGACTAAAGTTTTAGACCATGCTTCTAAACACAACAATGCATCAATGACCCTAAACAAGTTTGATTATATTAATGCATAAGACAGATCCAAGTCAGTGATGGCTTGGATCCCCAAAAGAAACTGATTTTCTTACCTAATGTTCAGGGCAATCCACAAATAGATTTACAGGATCATTGAGTGATTGATAATGGATGCTCAAGGCACATGACAGGGAACATGTCCTATCTTACAAACTATGAAGAGATAGATGGAGGATATGTTGCTTTTGGAGGAAACCTCAAAGGAGGGAAAATCACAGGAAAATGTACCCATTACCCACACAAAACCACAACCACCCACAACACTCTCATTCCGCAGAGTGGGCGATGTTCGAGAGAGAGTACAGAAAGTGTAAAGGGATGGATGAGAGAAGTATATCGCGTGAGGTGGGAGGGGGGGGAGGAGCGTGGAGGGGGGGGGAGGTAGAATAAAAATGCTCACAATTGTGTGAAAAAAAATATGGTTCTTTTTAATGACACTGATTATATTTATTTTTCTCCAAACTTTAAAGTTAACTGATGAAAGTCAAGTTTTATTAGAGTTCCTAGAATAAATAAGATGTTATATAATAGAACATAGTCCTAAAAGGTTTTAACTTACCTTTGCAAAAGCACATCTATGAATCTAAACTTTGGCATAAAAGCTAGGTGACATAGGTTTTTTTAACTTTTATTTTAATTGAGCTTTAAACTTTAAAACCATGAATAAATTGGTTAAGGGAAATATTGTAAGATGTTTACCTTCCAAACTTTTTGAAAATGATAAAACCTATGTTGCTTATCAAAAGGGAAAGCAGCACAGAGCCTCTTGTAAGTCCAAAACTGAGAACTCAATCAGTCTACCTTTACATTTGTTGCATATGGACTTGTTTGGTCTAACATTTGTAAAAAGCCTTATGAAGAAAATGTATTGCCTAGTTGTCACAGATAATTATAGTAGGTTTACATGGGTTTTCTTTCTAGATTCTAAGGATGAGACTAGTGGCATTCTTAATATCTTCTCTTAAACATGGATAGAAAAATCTGAAATAGATCACAAGGTTAATTAATAATGTGATAATGGAACTAGTTCAAAAACAGAGATCTGAATCAGTTTTGTAAGATGACGTATTTTAAGCGACCAATTTTATGTACTAGAACTCCTCAACAAAATGGAGTTGCTGAGAGGAAGAATAGGACACTAATTGAGGCTGCTAAGACTATGCTAGCTGATTCTAAGTTGCCAACTACTTTTTGGCCAGAAGCAGTTAGTACTGCTTGCTATGTGCAAAATAGAGTGTTAGTAGTTAAGCCTCATAATAAGACCCCATATGAACTTTTCCATGGTAGAACACCAACTTTAAGTTTTATGTGACCATTTGGGTATCCTGTTACCATTCTCAATACCATAGACCACTTAGGCAAATTTGATGGTAAGGCTGATGAAGGTTTCTTTGTTGGATACACTTTGAATAGTAAATCATTTAGAGTATTTAAGAGTAGAACAAGGATAGTGAAAGAAAACTTACGTATTAGGTTTAGTGAGAGTATAATGTTGTAGGTAGTGGACCAGATTGGCTATTTGATATTGATGCACTAACAAGAATAATGAATTATGAGCTGATATATGCCTAAATACACATACTTTTTTCTCAATAAAACAAGCTTAAATACGTAAAAACGGACATAAAATGCCAAATATATGCTTGTTTTGCATTATGTACTGTGCAGGTAACAGATATTCACAAAAAGACAAACAAGGCAAAAACCAGACAAAACCGAGCACGGGATTAGAAAGTGCGTGAAAAACCAAAGCCGAAGGCGTATGCATCTTAGTTGGTCAACCCAACCTAAGTTAATGGGCCAAGTCAGTCCATTATGCCATCTATACTAAGTTTTTTATATCACAAAACCCCAAAACCCAAATTAAACAAATCGACCCAAACCAAACCACTTAACCATATACCCTTTAAAACCCTTACACCGTTAGTCCCTTACCTTAACGCCCGTTAACTCCCTAATTTTGAAATATACTAAAATAAGCCTGAAAAAGGCGGGAAACACTAAAACAGGGCAAACCCACCCCTTCCATTGCTTCAAACAAGCCCAGAACCTTCTCCAAGGCTCTCATACGCTCTATGACACACTCCCAGCCTACGTGGCAGCTTCCTATTGGGCTAAAAAGAGAAAAATGACACGGCAAGAATAATAAGGGCAAGTCAATGCATTGAAGACAAGTTTTATTGTGATTGAAGCCTTCCTTATACAAATAAGGAATGATTGGAATGCATTAGATGCCTTTCCTCATGAATTGCACAAGACTCCCCTATAAATAGGGGAGGAATTCGATCATTGTGATATATTATATTATTTTTTTCCAGCATTTTTCTTTTATTGTTGTATGTTTAGATTCTTGTTTTTAAGCTTTTTATAAGCATTTCTAAGTTCCAAGCATTGTAACCTCAAATTTATTCAATAAAAATCAAGTTCTGTTCATTGATTATTGAGCTTTAGGATGATAAGCCAAAAAGGGATGGGCTTATTGGGTGCTTATTAGCTTGTAGAATTGCTCTAAACAGTTCTTGTTTAAGCAAGGATAAAGGTGTGTTTCAATTTTTCATTTTTAGCTTATTTTAAGTTTGCATATTTTTGCTTATTATAGTGCTTATATACTGCTTATTTAGTCCTTAGGTTGCTTATTTGATTTAGTTTTATGCTTATTATAATCTGTTTTCCAGAATTCCATAGTTTTCATAAATCTGTCTTATTTGTGTCTTAAAATGTTTATTTGGTTAGCTTATTGATTAGTGCTTATTAAAGTTTTAAATTGGCTTAGTTAGTCTTAATTTAATTAGTTTGTAATCTGTTTTCAAAAAAAGCCTATCTTAAATCAGTCTTAAATAGTCTAAAATTGCAAAATAGAATTTTAAAGGGGTGTTTGGGATAAGAACTAAAACGGGTCAAATTAGTGTTAAAACTGTTTTGGGTCATAAATCCAACTTTGTCAATCTCTTTTAAGCTATTTTAATCAGTTTTTATAAGTTGTTGAAGTTCAAATCTAAATTTTAAGTGTTTTCTACAAGTGTCTTAAATCTGTGGTTCTCAAACTATTTGCATTAGCTTGATTAATTAGATCTTGATTAGGGGTCTTTAGTTGTTGTTTTCATGCTTGTTAAGTTCCTTGTATGAAGTATAATGAGTTCAATACAAATGTGCAATTGCCATTTGAGTTTTTAGTCTAAATCTGTCATAGTGTCTTAGTTTTCAAAAGTTTAAAGCCAAAAACATCAACCCTGTCTGATTGAGCTTATTCAGATGTCATTTTCATGGCTTATTAAATTGCTTAAAACTTGTTTTTCTAAGTAACATATAGTCCAAACTTTATCTGTTTTCAACTTTCAGGTTCTAGCTTTTTCATTTACTAGCTTAATAGTTAGCATAAAAGTGGACATTTGTCATTAAAAACTACTAGTGCATCTTAACTTCATTTTAGCTTATAAACGTTTTTCAGCTTATTTTGTTAGTTAAAACCTGTTCACATTTGCTTATCAAGTCTAGGTAGCTATAGGATTTCAGCTTATTTGCTTATCAATTCCAAAAAGATCAAACAGTTCAACTTATAAGCCATTTAGTAAAACCTAGTCTCTCAGCTTTAAGCAGCTTATTTCCAGCATATTATTGAGTTTAAGAAAAAGTTGTTTCACAAAAAAAATGCTTATTTTGGCTTATTAGTTAAGTGTTGAAAAGAAAAAAAATTCCAAAAAGGAAGTCTCAGGGGTCGAACCTGAGACCTCCCTTTCACACACACACGTATTTAACACCACTCTCTACTACACACATGCCCTTGGGTCTTTTCTGTTTAGTATTTGCAATACTTAATATATAAAGGCTTTTAGCAGTTTAAGCTTTCAGCTCTATAGAGCTTATTTCCAGCTTATTGGAATAAGCTGGTTAGCTTATTTCATTTTTCCTAGGATCATAATTGTGTTAAGTACATCTAGTAAGTTTTTCAGATTTTTCTACACAGGTTTAGTATTTTTAATAATATTTTTAGATTAAAACTGTTTTTAATTCATAATAAATTAAATAAAAGTAAAAAAAATATAATTCTTTTTTTTAAATTATTTTAAGTCATATAGGATTTATAAAAATTGAATTTGAGTTTGTAGGGCTTATATTTGATTTATTGCTTGTTAAGTCGCGTTTTTAGATTCTCGTTAACGTTTCTGTGCTTTAAACTTTAATTGCTTAAATTGTTCGCTTTTCTTTGCATTGTTTTTGCATTATAATTGTAGAAATAGAAACCAAATTCAAAATCTTAAATCTATTCATAATCCCGATCACAAATTTCAATACGAAGTTTAATTCACGCCTCGTTGGAACATAAATGACCCGGGAAACGACTAGATGGGATTACTTTCGAAGTCGATACCTCCAGAATTATATTTTATTTGTGAGTTGGTTTTTCGCTTGTTAAAAGTAATTTGTCGATTCGCCTATATTATATATATATACTATTGACTACAATCAATTTTTGGCGCCGTTGCCGGGGAGGCTGTGTTACGAATTTCAAGTTATCGTTTGAAGATTGTTTTTTGAAGATCCTTCCTCGGAAGTTATTCTTGTTTTTGTGAATATTTTCATATAAAAAAATACAAAAATAAGTATAAAGTAATCAAAAATCCAAAAAAAATAATAAAAAACCAACAAAAGAAATCGAGTTGTCATTTGTTATAATCGGCTCACCTTTGGAATTACAAGCTATAAGAGGGGTATAAGGAGGGTTGATCCAACGAACTTCGACCCGAAAGGAGAAGGTTTTTAATAGCTTCGCGCTTTCCCGCTCCTCCGCTCCTTTGCAAGTTTTTCTAAAGAGCTACCGTGGGCAAATTGACTTCCGGTTGCCAAAAAGATTTTTTTTTGTGTTTAATTTTTAATAAAGATTTGTTTTTAGTGCATGCGCACTCGTTCTTCAGGTCCAGTTGTTGAACCGTCATCAACTCCAAGAAGACGTCGTAATAAAAAACGTTCCCAACAACAAGTCGATCCGACTATTGTTGAAGAAAAACCCGTAGTTACGATGGCCGATACACGTACTATGGCAGAATTGCTCCGTGCACCCACCGAGGGAAATGCGGAAGCAATCGTTGTACCACCAATTCCCGCTGAGCATTTCGAGCTAAAACATAGTCTTCTAAATCTTGTAACTTCTAAACAATACTTCGGTTTTGAGAAAGAAGATCCTCATGCTCATATTCGTTGGTTCAACAAGATTACTTCTACGATGAAGTACAAAGATGTGCCCGATTCAGCGATTAAGCTTATGCTTTTTCCATTTTCTATCGATGGGCCAGCCCGGATTTGGCTCGAGAAAGAACCTCCTCGCTCTATAACAACTTGGGATGATCTTGTTTCCAAGTTCATCAACAAATTCTTTCCACCCTCAAAAACAACAAATCTCCGGTGTGACGTGTCACACTTTCAAGGATCTCCTTCGTGCGTACCCACATCACGGTTTTACAGAATTGCATCAACTTGATACTTTCTACAATTTTTTAAACCCAACCGATCAAGATTCTTTGAATTCCGCCGCCGGTGGTAATCTTTTGGAAAACATTACTCAAGATGCGTTGAAAATTATTGAGAATAAGTTAAAAGTTCGCACTTCACGAAATAAACCCGTTGTTGCGAAAGTGAGTACGAACACCTCTACCTCCGGTCTTTCACCCGATGTTGCTGCACTTACCGATGCCGTTAAGGCTTTGCTTATTAAAAACACAACTCCTCCTCCAGCTTCCGTTAAAGCAATTGAAGAGAGTTGTGTTACTTGTGGAGGACCACATCCTTACTACCAGTGTCCTGCCACCAATGGCAATGCTTTCCCAGGTTATCAAGATAATATCCAAGCGTATGTATCTGCAGCCGCAGTAAACTACAATCAGGGAAATGTTGGAAACCGTCCTCCGAGTGTTGCTCATCAAGTTCGACCACCCAGTTTTCCACCAGGTCATAACAATCAAAACCGAGGAAATAATTACAACCCAGGAAATTCGACTTACCGAGCTCCAACTCTACCAACTCAAGCTGCTCCGTCAAATGAACTCGCAAATTACATGAAAATTAATGAAACAAACATGCAAGCTATGCGAAATCAAATTGCTAATATGAAAACAGAGTTGAAAAACGAATTTCAGGCCACGATGTTGCAACAAAACAACAAGCTTGAGAATATGTTGAGCAGTTATTTTCAAATGAACAAACCTTCAGGTTCAGGTTAAGGTCCTCTTCCTAGCAATACCGTCACTAACCCGAAAGGTGACTTGAAAGCAATCACCACCCGAAGTGGTGTATCTTACGATGGACCTCCAATTCCTCCTCCTTTCTCTCCCTCTCCTAAGGTGGTGGAAAGAGAGCCCGAGGTAACAAAGGATCCGGTGCAATCAAGTACCGAAAAAGTCCAACCTCCGGATGTCCAACCTCAAGCACCAACCTCTGAGCCCGTTGATGCTCCTAAGCCTAAACCAAATATACCTTATCCTTCGAGGCTTAACAACCAAAAGCTCCGAGAAAGAGACGACCATCAAATGAAGAAGTTTCTTCAAATCTTTCGAAGCTTACACTTCAATCTTAGCTTCTCGGATGCTTTACTTTACATGCCAAAATTCGCTTCGACATTCAAGAATCTTCTTAGCAATAAGGAGAAATTGTTTGAATTAGCCAATACTTCGGTGAATGAGAATTGTTCGGCGGTCATCTTAAAAAAGTTGCCTGAAAAACTGGGAGACCCCGGTAAATTTCTCATTCCATGTAATTTTCTAGAGATAGATGAATGCTTAGCCTTGGCCGATCTTGGCGCGAGCATTAACTTGATGCCTCTCTCCATATGGAGAAAGCTTTCCCTTCCCGAACTCACTCCTACTCAAATGATTCTTGAGCTTGCGGACCGGTCTACTATTAGACCAACCGGCATTGCCGAAGATGTCTTTGTGAGAGTAGGAAAGTTCCATTTTCTGGCTGACTTTGTGGTCATTGATTACATTGTCGATCCTCGTGTTCCCTTAATTCTCGGGAGACCCTTTTTGAGGACAGCACGAGCTTTGATTGATGTTTACGGCAAAGAATTAACTCTCCGAGTAAGTGATGAAGCCATAACATTCAAAGTTGGTAACACTTCAAAATTCTCCTACAATGATGTTGAATCGATTAACCGAATCGATGTCATCGATGTAGCTTGTGAGGAGTATTCTCAAGAAGTGTTAGGATTTTCTGGCAATTCCGAGAGTGGCAATCCCACTCCGACTTCTGAACCAATCATCACTAAATCTTCACCCTCCCTTACTCCATTTGAGGGAGGTGATTTCATGCTAGAAGAAATCGAAGGTTATCTTGCAAATGACTCAGTTCCACGAGGAATTAATGAAGTCAATTCTGAAGATATAAGCGAATTTTTCTCCACATTTCCTATCCTCATGGAGAATTGTGACTTTTTCTTTGAAAAAACCAAAAGATTTACCTCTTTTCCTGAGTTTGAGACCTTTAGATTTGATACTGAAGAGAAGAATAGGGGCAGTACCACTATTTATGCTGGTGTTTCTCTTCCAGAGTATGAACGATTCTATTCAGAGGGAGATATTCGTCGCCTCGAGAAATTCTTAAATAATGATCCATCATCCCCTCTTCCTCTGAAAGAGATTAAAGCTGTAGAACTAAAAAATGAAAAAACTTTAGTTGATGAACCTCCGGAGCTTGAACTCAAGGACTTACCTTCTCATCTCGAGTATGCATTTTTGGAGGGTACCGATAAATTACCCGTCATTATTGCTAAAAACTTAAAAGACGAAGAGAAGGAATGCCTCATAAAGGTTTTAAAGTCTCACAAGCAAGCAATTGCTTGGAAACTCTCCGACATTAAGGGTATTGACCCACAATTTTGCACCCACAAAATCTTAATAGAGGATGAATTTAAACCGGCGGTCCAACATCAAAGAAGGGTTAATCCAAAAATTCATGAAGTTATCAAAAAGGAAGTTGTAAAACTCTTTGATGCCGGATTGATTTACCCTATCTCAGATAGTCCGTGGGTTAGGCCCGTGCATTGTGTACCCAAAAAGGGTGGAATGACCGTTGTGACAAATGAAAATAACGAGTTAATTCCGACTAGGTTAGTTACTGGGTGGCGTGTTTGTATTGACTATAGGAAACTTAACAAAGCCACCCGTAAAGATCATTTCCCGTTACCATTCATGGACCAAATGTTAGAATGATTGGCTGGGAAGGAGTACTATTGTTTCTTAGATGGATTCTCAGGGTATTTTCAAATCCCTATTGACTCGCAAGACCAAGAGAAGACTACTTTCACTTGCCCTTACGGAACATTTGCCTATCGACGTATGCCTTTCGGCTTATGTAATGCTCCTGGCACGTTCCAAAGGTGCATGATGACCATTTTCCACGACATGATCGAGGAAACAATGGAAGTCTTCATGGATGATTTCTCGGTCTTTAAGGATTCCTTCTCATCTTGCCTCTCCCATTTAGACAAAATGCAAAAAAGGTGCGAAGACACCAATCTGGTTCTAAATTGGGAGAAGTGCCATTTCATGGTCAAAGAGGGCATTGTCCTCGGCCACAAGATTTCAAAATCTGGGATTGAGGTAGATAAGGCAAAAGTTGATGTTATTGCAAAATTACCTCCTCCAACGTCTGTCAAAGGAGTTAGGAGTTTTCTAGGTCACGTCGGGTTTTATCGTCGATTTATTCAAGATTTTTCTAAAATCGCCCGGCCAATGACCCATCTTCTTGAAAAAGAGACTCCGTTCATTTTCTCGACCGAGTGTAGAGAAGCGTTTGAGACCCTTAAGAAGAAATTAACCGAAGCTCCGATATTAGTTACCCCCGATTGGGACTTGCCCTTTGAAATTATGTGTGATGCTAGTGACTTTGCAGTTGGGGCAGTCCTGGGGCAACGAAAAACCAAACACTTTCAACCAATACACTATGCTAGCAAGACTATGACCGATGCCCAAGCTTATTACACCACAACGGAAAAAGAATTATTAGCTGTGGTTTATGCTTTTGAAAAATTCTGACCTTATCTAGTCTTGTCAAAAACCATAGTGTATACCGACCACTCGGCTCTCAAGTATCTGCTCGCTAAGCAGGATGCCAAGCCAAGATTGCTCCGTTGGTTTCTTCTCCTACAAGAATTTGATGTCGAAATCCGTGATAAAAAAGGAGCGGAAAATCTAGCAGCCGACCACCTGTCCAGACTAGAGAACCCCCATCAAAGTGATCCCGAGAAAAAGGAAATTACCGAAACATTTCCTCTCGAGACACTTAGGATGGTGACTTTTCGTGGTGATTCTAACACCCCATGGTTTGCTGATATTGCAAATTACCATACGGGAAATTTTATTATGAAAGGGATGTCGACCCAATAAAAGAAAAAAAATTTGAAAGACGTGAAGCATTATTTTTGGGACGATCCCTGCTTGTTTAGGATTTGTACGGATCAAGTGATTAGACGGTGTATATATGACCAAGAAGCCGTTGATATCCTCACAGCTTGCCACAATGGACCCACCGGGGGACATCATGGTGCCAACTACACCGCTAAAAAAGTCTTCGATTCTGGCTTCTATTGGCCTACTATTTACCGAGACGCCCATGACTTGGTCACACGATGTGACGCTTGTCAACATCAAGGCAAAATCTCGCAGCGTAATGAAATGCCTCAAAATGCAATTCAAGTTTGCGAGATCTTTGACATATGGGGCATCGACTTTATGGGCCCGTTCCCGTCTTCTCAAGGGAACAAGTACATTCTCGTGGCCGTTGACTACTTGTCAAAATGGGTTAAAGCGAAAGCGCTCCCCACTAATGACGCCCGAGTTGTTTGTAAGTTCTTAAAATCTCTCTTCGCCCATTTTGGAACTCCTCGTGCTATTATTAGTGATCGCGCTACTCATTTTTGCAATGACCAATTCGCAAAGGTCATGCGTAAATATGGGGTAACCCACCGTCTTTCGACCGCGTATCATCCACAAACGAGTGGACAAGTGGAGGTTTCAAATCGTGTTTTAAAACGTATCTTAGAAGATGCATTATAGGCATTCCGTACTGCATTTAAGACACCCATCGGGTGCACCCCTTATAAACTTGTGTACGGAAAGGCTTGTCATCTTCTCATCGAACTTGAACACAAGGCTTACTGGGCCTTAAAGCACTGTAATTTTGACCTCAAGACTGCAGAAGATCACCGGAAAGTTCAAATGAATGAATTGAATAAACTTCGTGATCAAGCTTACGAGAACTCTTTAATCTAAAAGGAGAAAACAAAGAAGATTCACGACTCCAAAATCAAGAACCGCGCTTTCAACATTGGTGATCGAGTCCTTCTCTTCAATTCTCGATTAAAGATTTTCTCGAGTAAGCTTAAGACCCGCTGGACCGAACCGTTCACCGACACCCAAGTTTTCCCTTATGGTACCGTTGAGTTATCTTCAACCAACGGACCCAACTTCAAGGTAAACGGTCATAGACTAAAACATTACTTTGGAGGGGACATACCACCTGTAGTTGTCCCGGATCTCCAAACCTTCCCCATGGACAGTTAAATTCGGGGTCGAATCAAGCTTGTGACTCGGTCAACAAAAACAAAGCGCTTCTCGGGAGGCAACCCGTGTTTCTATCTTTTTTCTATTTTCTAATAAGTGTAACGTGAGGAGGCTCGCCTTTTCCAATCTTGTGTTTTTGTTGTTTGTGATGATTTGACAGGATTCCCCAGATTATGAAGACTCTCGTGCTCGTGGTTTTGTCCAACGATCACTCGGTTTTCATCCCTTTGCATGCTTACTTTGGGAATCCTATATCCTTGATCTTATTGGCTAACGTTTAATCTTTGGCATAATTAATAAACGGCTTTAGAATTACGTGAGATTCCCTTTTATATTAGGAATACACTTTAGAATTAGTATGAGGGGGTTGGCAACCCCCACACATTGAGGACAATGTGTCATTCTAGTATGAGGGGGGAATTTGTCGATTTGATCCCACTTGCATTTGTCTATGTATTTCACGTAACCCTGTTTTACCAAGAAAAAAAAGTGATTTTAGGCCAAAATTTAAAAAATTTGCAAAAATAAAATAAGTATTTATCACAAATGTTGACTTTCCGCTGGTGAGAATAAGAATAATTTTTGACTTGACCGAGCATGTTGAGCTATAGCTTACTCCCTTAACCTTTAATAATGTATAAACTTTTGCTAGTCTTTTGTACAAGAAGCTTTAAAATGCGAATTCTAGCTCAAAAGGCCAAGATTTTGCAAGTTTCCATAAATGACTTTAAATATGCAAAGCTTAATTTTATTTGGCTAAGCATTCGCGGATCTTTTTATTAAAGATTTTAAATTTGCAAAGAACGAGAAATGATAGAGTTAAATATAAGTTGGAATGCTAAGCAAGGATTAGTTGGAAATCTTAAAAGCTCATAAGTGTAATTTGTGGCTTTTTCTCCCACTAGCTTCTAAAATGACTAATAATACGTGCTCTTTTTGAAAGACAACATTTTTAGAGTAAAAAGCTTTATCGATGAATTGATAAATAAGAGTTTTTGATCAAAGATATGTTTTAATTTTCTAAAAAGAAATTTTCCCTATATACGGTGTAAATATAAATGTTACAAAAAAAATGAAAATGTGTGAAAAATATAATAATGTTGCTAGTATTAGTTGCTTAATAAATAAAGGGAAAATGTATTTTTCTAAAATTTAAACATTCTTTTGAACTTAAACTTGTTAATCCCTACAAAATTTTGAAACCGGACATTTGTTAATTCTGATCAGTATTCTTTGTGGGGTGTCAAAAGCCTGGGCACTTGACCGATGAGGTCAGGAGATTCCGAGAAGAAAGTCACTCTAAAGGAATTAACTTACCTACAATGTCTTAATTTTGGAAGAGTTAGGTTGCTTTGAGTTATAAACTCACTGAATTTTACGGAAAGTTTTTAGTAAAGGGTTCAAAAGTCAGAAAGTCTCGACAAATTATTCTCTGTAGGGTGTCAAAAGCCCGGTCACTTAGCCGACGAGGTTGGGATGTGCCGAGAAGAAATGTTGCTACATGGGACAATCTCACCTTTGAATTCATATAACTAAAAGTGGAACGTGGAGCTTGGAAAGTTTATAACTATCTAAAAACATAGGTTGGATGGTCAAAATTCGAATTGAGCACATACACCTTAATGGATAACATTTGTTGGGAGGAAAAGTTCTACACAAATTGCAAATATGAGTAGCGTTAGCATCCCAACTTGTAATTAACAATGACCTCGTTTTTAATCTTAGTTTGGGAATAAGTGAAAAATCAAGGACGATGAATTTATCCTTCTAGGGAACCTTAGGATTGAGGTGTTTCTTATTCAGTGGCCCTAAAAGTTATGATAAATAATGAAAGTCAAGCATGATATAATGGAGAATAAGGAAAATATATGTGCAAGAAAGAAAATGGTAAACGGGAAGTGTTTATAAAACTAGTAATTTCTTAACCTCTTTTAATTTTACACTTTGCTACTTTTCAAGGTATTTAATTTAAGGGGGTTGGAATTTTTGGTTTTCTAAACATTGATTTATTTCATTGCATGAGGACACAACAATATTTTAGTATGAGAGGATTTGGTATGTGCTTAAATACACATACATTTTCTTTAATAAAACGAGCTTAAATGACCAAATGCCAAAAATATGCTTGTTTTGTATATTTACTGTGCAGGTAACGAATATCCACAAAAAGACAAAAACAAGGCAAAAACCGGACAAAACCGAGCACGAGATTGGAAATAGCGAGAAAAACCGAAGTTGAAGACATTTTGCAAAGTGGGTCATTCCTAGCTTAAAATTAATGGGCCAAGATCGGCGCAAATTATGAAGAAAATCGGCCAAGAAAAAAGCCCACTTGGAGACTTAACAATCGTTTATCCAAACCGTAACACCGTTAGTCCTAACATCTAACGATCGTTGCCCGCTTCATCTTCATTTAAAATATCATAAAATATGAGCCAAAAATAGCGGTCAAAGCAATAAATGAGCAGTTTCAAGATTGATTGGCAAGAGTTATGAACTTCCATAATCAATTATAGAAAGCATTGAAGGCCTTGATGGTCTTACCTCACATAGTGCACAAGACTCTCCTATAAAGGGAGGATTTTTCATTCAAGAAGATATATCTTTCTTTTCCCCAGCATTTACTCTTACTTTACTACAATTATTACATTCCTTCGTTATTTAAAAAGCTTTGAATATCAAGCAATGTTACCCTTACCAGAATAGTGTACCACCAAGATTATTCAATAAAAAGATTTGTTCGATTTTGTTTCAAAGAGATTTCATTCATTGAAAAGCATATAAGGTTGCCTGGCAACAAATCAAGTACTTCGGAGCAATTTTAAAGATATACCATCATTTATTGCATCCATTTTTATCAGGTTCGCATAAAATTTCTTTATCACAATGATTTAAAATAAACCTCATGTATAAACTTTAAAGATGCAATGTTACAATTTCAAGTTGCACCTTATGCCATTGATATCAATTCTGAAAAAGTAGGAGATAGATTCTGGGAAAAACAAGAAAAATAAAATACGAGATAAAATAGAGAAGCAACAGACGCAAGGAGATCTACATTTTTCATTTCTTTTTGTTTTGCTATTTTTTTTACTTTAGAAAAGAATAGATAGGAAGCAGCAGGCGAAAGTAATCATCATCTTTATTTTTTTTTTATTCGTGTTTTTTTTCTTTCTTTACTTTTCGTTTCATTTTTTTAGGAGTAGTAAAAATTAGTTTTAGACTATAAATTTTGTATTCATCTTTATTTAAGGTAAAGCTTTAATCACTATTATTTTATGTTTACGTGTCATTAATTTCAAGTCTTAATTTTTATGTTTTAGTTAACCACGTTTTACCCACTTAATCTATACTTTAGTCATCTTAATCATTTTTTTATAAACTTTTATTTTATAAATCTTGTTAGTTTTAATGTTTTAAGTCATAAAGTTTCAATTTTTTTTATAAAAGTGTCATCTTTTAGTCAATTCATTTTGTATAGTTCACATTTTTATAGTTTTAAATCAATGAGTAGTAGTTTTTAGTATTAAAGGTTGGAACTTTATTGCTCCGAGTGGTTATTCAACGGCCGGATGTTATGGGTTATTAGCTTGGAGATGGGTATATTTGGTATTATTGAAATTTATTGTATCATCTCGCTCGTTGATCCAAACTTGGTAACATCTAACCTCTTTTCTTTATCTATTTTATTTCTTTATGTTTATTGCAATATTTAGTTTAGATAAAAATATGATTGTGCTTGTTAATGTTAGCTTAATTGCCATGTTTATTTTTGCCATTATTTTTAAATATGCAAATTTGATTTAGTTGCTTAATTTGTCGCGTCTCTTTAATTCCGTCAACGTTTAGAATCATAATTTCCTTAATCGTTTAATTTACTTTATATGCTTTTAAATTTTGTTGGTAGAATTAGAAACAAATCAAAATATTCAACTATTCAAAATCCTGATCACAAACTTCAATAAAGAAGTTCAATTCACGCCTCGCAGGAACACAAACGACCCGGGAAACGACTAGAAGGGGTTACTTTCGAAGTCGATACTTCCGGAAATATATTTTATTTGTGAATTGGTTTATTACCGATTTACCTACATTATATATATATATATATATATATATATATATATATATATATATATATATATATATATATATATATATATGCTAGTTGCAAAGCCCGCCCGATGGGCTGGCTTGTCTTATGAATATCGTTTACAAAAACTTGTGTAAAGGTAAATCAATTATAAACATACGTAATTATTTATTGCAGTAACAAAGAAAAGAATTGGATGTTTATCTTATAAAAGAAAATAAAATTTAATTAAGTATCCGCAAGAACAAATATATTGAAGATAATCAATCTATATAAACAAATCTAAACACTACAGGAACAACAAAATATATTATAAAGATGTGGCATACAATTTACATCACTTGGGGAAGGAAAAACAAACTCAATAGAAGGACAGACTATTAGCATTGTGACGTCTTTGTTTATATTTTTATCCATGAACTGTTGGTGGATGTATAACTCTGAGAAAGGGATCCACATCAACTATATGAAAGTTGGAACATCTTAGGCAGAAAACCTCAGGGTCAACCCGTATACTACTCCAAAATATTCGAAATGCATTTCAAACTCCTGAAATAAACATTTTTCGTTAGATTAAATGTATTTAAACCTCACATGAGAAAAATAATAGAGGTTGTAATTCAGACCATCTACTTGGCTATGTATTAACTTGATGGTTATGAATGGGACTATTTAAGTATGCTTTATCTCTAACGGGTCAAGGTAAAAAAAATCACTAAAATGTACGTGACAATTCAATCATGTATGAGCGTTGCATTTCTTAAAAGTTTCTTAAGTTGTGATTGAGTGAATCAATTTCTCCTAATAAAGTTAATGCAATAGTATACTTGTATATAATCAATAATAAATAACAAATCTTTTCAAATAACATTCCAAACCATTTTCAAAAAAACAAACAGGAGAATTTTGCTACAAATGATAACATGCACAAACATATATATGCATAATCTACACTAACATAAATCATCATCAGCCTATAGTTAATCTTAGCTGTAAAAACTACTATTTTGATCATATCCATTTAAGTTAATCTGATTAATGTTATTTGATATGACCATATGCTAAAACTAATAGGTATTTAGGTGGTGTTTAAGATTAATCAACATATTTGCAATCAACTTAAATGGGTAGCCAAATGGCCTCTTAACAATATCCGTTTCTATCGTATGCTCATCGTTGTCAAGAGGTTAATGTGCATCCACCACCCACTAATAATGTTTGTTAGGGATGAGCATTTCGACCCGAATCCCGAAACCGAACCGGAACCGTACCGGAACCGTACCGCTTCTCGGTATACGGTACGGTACCGGGACTACGAAATAAGGTGGAAAAAAAATCGGGACCACTAATTTGGTACGGGACCGGTACCAAATCGGGAAATTCCCAAAAAAGAACGGGAAAAACCTGATTTCCCGGTACCGGCACCGGTACCGGTATCCGAATCCCGTTCGGTACGTTACCGGTACCACTAATTTATGCTCGGGAAAAAATCGGTACCACTAATTCGGTACGGGACCGGTACCGTGCTCATCCCTAATGTTTGTCAACGACAGCCTAAATGATGATCAGTAATGCAACTAATTTAGATCTGAACGTATAAAAAGAAAAGCGAAAAGTGATTTGTAAAAGTAAAGTAGTTATTAATAACCTTTGTTACATTGAGGGCATCTTCTACTCTTAGTTTATTTTCCTTAAGTTAGGTTTCTGTTTGTGCCCAAACCTGAAACACACTTTAAACTTAAGACGAACGAATACTTCCACGGTGAGCTAAAATTACATACTGGAAAACTAAAACACACCTGGATAAAAACGACTCCATCAGATAAAATGTGGAGATATATATCCCGTCTAACTTCATTCGTTCAACAACTTCTATTTCATTAAACAACGTCTTTCCGTCCTACATCCGTTCATAAAGCTTAGCAACTTATCCGCTAATTATGATCATGATAATAAGAGTAACGTAAAACCAAGCTTACTTGAATAGTGATGACACCTTATTTTCCAACTCTTTCCATAGCCTTAGGTATTAGTTCACCGATTTCACGTTATCTATTTGCGGAAATTGTAGCCACATGTTATTTAGATTACAATATGCTACATTTAGCCTACCATAAAAAATTAATTTATTTAAAATCAATTAAATGTCACAGACAAAGTATAGCCCGTATTGACCAATTTATAAGTAAATGAGCCGTAAGTTTTACCACTAATTCAATATTGGAAGCTTACAACTTTTCATTATAGTAAAATTTGTATGCCTGTTTATTTCTATACCTTGATTACAGTCCAAGAGAATAAGGATCCAGCTCCCCAAGGAAGAGGACAGAAAAGCCTCCTTGGGACTTGATTAGGAAGTTGAGAAGGCTTAGAATAAGATAATGCAGTCCACACTATGGCCATCAAAGGAGCCTCATAATCTACTATAAAACTTTTAAGCCACTCTATACCACCATCAAAACTATTTCAGATCTTGAGTAGTAAGAATTGCGTCCATAATCATGAGAAGTGCAATAATACATTTAAAGTCAGGGTCGCGTGAGAGCCTTTATTTTGATGAGAATTATGAAGGTTATATTATGTTGTTCGAGCTGAAGTAAATATCCGAATGTGTTCCCTTACACACACGTGTTCTATTCTTTAAGGTATAGCAAAATGAAGAGCATGTGGAGCATTTTATATACCTCGCTCACTAAAGATCCTAATATGCATTGAGTGTCTGTACTTGAATTTATGTGCAAACTGTCCAAAGAATCAGCAAACATTCTGCAGTACAACTACGCCAATCAGATAACTCGTATATAAAACTATACAAACAGATTTTTAGTTCTGGAACCAAAAAGATAGAAAATGTTTTTTATATAGCACCCTATGTAGTGGAAGAGCTTCAACATGGGACTCTGATCGTACTCATGATAAACAAAAGGGTTATAAAAAGAATGAATATAGCTTACCTTAGCTTGCTGGTAGGTTCTTTTGTAATGTTTGTAAGCTCTTAAAACCACCATTAGCGACTTCAATCTTAAATTTTTCAAGGCTTTTTTGACCTAAGATTAGAAATATTCAATAGTCAAACATAACTATGTGCTTAAAATATATGGTAAAAATGTATAATCATAGTTAGTGATCAACAATACCTTAATACGATCTTGATCTGAAAGTGGCCACGTAACTGATTAATTAAGATACTCCTTAACAAAATCAAATACCAAAATGTTACTATAGAAAGCCCTGGCTGACATGTCTGCACAAACACAAAAGAAAATTAACCCATAAACATGTATTCACATAAACAAAGTCATAAACATAACCATAAAACTCAATAATGTACACACCAATATTGAGCGATAACCCCTTTTGTGTTAGATGCAAAATTTGATAGAATCCTCTACAATAGTCAACATAATTGCGAAGCGGAACCATCTCAAATGCAGTGCTAAATATCGATCTCCCAACAATTATCCTTCTGCATATAAAATACAAATGATCAACTCCAAAGAGATATAACTTGATGCAAAACGGCTATATATGCAAAATAGTAACATACTCGTGCAAAGCCGCTTTTCTTAGGACTATATCAAGAGCTTGAATGGTTTCTTGATGATTATCATGTTACCACTTAAGAAAAAATAAATGCAAAACAAAGCTTTTTCCTAAACAACGTTTGTTGTTGATTTTGCGTATTTACTTCCCCGCTGAACTTCCACCCAGCAAGCGCAAAACATAAATATTTTAAGCGTAGGTCAATTGAGCCTCTGAGCGATTAAATTTCTCACCCTTTATCCAAACGGTGTAAAGTAGAGGCGAGTTTGAACATGTCCTTTTGGTGTCCGAACATTAGCATGATAGATTTTAGTTATTTAGGCAGGTCAAAATGAATGAATAATAATTACTCTCCTAACTCACCAATAAGATAATTTAAATTGTCAAAAGCAACACAAACTAAGAGAAACAATCCTAAGAAAACAGAACCACACGGACATCTATATCAAATTCAAATATTTTCAACTATGCTGAAAATGATAAGTTTCTATTAGTAAACAGGCTACAGTGAATTCACATCAGTATGTAAGATGAATTAAGAGATGCATGCACGATGTATAGCCTTGTGCGACTAGTTATAACAGGAAGAATGTTTCTAGAGTCTTCTTATTATGGTTCTCAAACGGGTCACAGATTCGGGTCATGAACGATAAATCCTTATTATTGTTCTGAAACGGGTCACAGATTATGGTTCTCTAACGGTCCAATACAACTAATATATTGGGATCATTTATTGGGTCACAGATTAATGTAGATTTGGAAAATCTTCACTTGTATTTTGAAGTTGAGAAATATGTCAACCTGGTATACACTCTAAGTTTAAGGTCTGTTGGTGATTAACACAGTTTTTGAGAAGAATACAAAAGTAATAATGCTACCTTTGGGGTCACTGAGTAAGTTTCTAACTCTGTATAATTCATATATACAAATACTACATGTTTGTTTATCCCAAGTAAGTCTGTAACTCTGTATAGTTCATATATACATGTTTGTTTATCCCAAGTATCTGCTGTTAACACTTCACACAACACAGATGAAAAAAGGGTTCCCAAACACCCATTTATTTCAGCTTCTAAACGGTTAAACTTTTAGTTTTAACTAATCCCCTTCAAAATTCCAAAATGGGTCAGTTTGAGTTCACCTTTTTATAATAGGTCACATGGATTGACTGGGTTAAAAATTCACTTATGGATACTGGCCTACAACTGGTGAAACAGGTTCACTTCACCATCAGGTATATCGTAGAAAGTTGATATCCTAGCTCTAACAAAAGACAAATAAATGCATATTCTGCAAGTAACATGAAAATGAAAAAAAAATAGTTCGTAAAGACTAAGAGAAAAAAACATACCTAGCAAACAAAACAAATAAATGCATATTCGAATAATCCTGGTAAGCCTATTAATCTGCCAATACAATAAAGCAAAGATGTAAATGAGATGGCAGGCATATAAAACTAACACTAAAAGTTGTTGCTAGCTGGCCATAAAAGTATGCAAGCAAAGGAGCTAGGTAACTGAATGAGTTAGCTGGCCATAAAAGTATGCATGCAAAGGAGCTAACCAACCTGGTTTGGCAACGCCGAGCTGTCTGTCCATTTGAAGTTTGCTTTTCAATTTCTATTTCATCGTCTTTGAAATTGAGCAACATTTCAACAAAATTATTTTTTCCTTCTCTAACCACCAAATGAAGCATTGTGCCAAACAATATGCAAATGATGAATACTTTTTTGGTCATTACCCGGCTAAATCAGCTGCAAGAACAGTTGTAAGTAGTTATGATCAAGACCGCATTGTCCTATGGATCTCAGAGGATGGGAATGGAGAATGCATAAACCAACCAACTTTCATATTCGGGTTCGCTTCTTTTAGACGCTTTGGAAGAAACATAAGATGGTAGTCATGACACCAAAGAATATTTCCTTCTTGATAATGTTCATTAACTACATCAGCAAACATTTGATTCGCCTTCTTGTAGGCTTCTAATTGTGACTCAAAGCTACAGATAGTTGCAAGCCAATCCTCTTGGGGAAGACCAAGATAATGAAAGAGTGGCCATAGGATATTGTTACAGTAACCATTAATATCTTTCAATAATCTGGAAACGTACAATAAAGGGCAGTTCGTTACTCATGTTTTGCACCTATAGGAAATCTACTCTTCTTAGCAAAACTTCACCAAAAGTATACCAGGACATGTACTCTTAGAGGTGCATTCATTGAGGCCGGAAAGCAAGTACGACAGGTTATGGTCCAAACCTGGTAGTGTCACCTACTAAAGAAATCAACCGCTGCAGAAAAATAGCGCTCGGTTACATATATAATTCAACGATGGGACACCAAAACTCGATAACATTTTACAGTAAAGTGTGAAAATAAGGCTCGTTGGCCTAGTATAGAGAAAATAGATGCAAAACCTTATTTATCTTGAACCAAAAAATTTTCAGTCAACTGACTTAATACGACCCATTTCAGCCTGATCACTTTTGACCCGTTACATAACCCACCCAGCTTGACAACAGGTCCTCACTAATTTTATCAGGTCGAGTTGACAGAAATTGATATTTATCCATTATGATTACATATATAAATTACAACAACGAATTATAACGTTCACACATAAAAAGCAGCTAAAAACTTCAACAAAATATGGGTTGGATAGTAATAGTTTTAAATCATATCTGATACATTACTTGCTTGTAAAAAACACTACTTGTTTGTAAAATCCTAACCCAATCTTAAAAGTAGTACTTATTTTAACATGTACCCCAATTTGACTGACTCGTCAAGACACAATCCACATCATTCAACCACTTGTAATGACCCGCCCTATAAGAAACGTTATTTATTTACGTTTTTTCAGTTTATTAATAATAAAACATATAAGCTTTCACATATAAAATTTAATCATTAACAATTTAGTTCATAGTGGACAAAAGAATAGATTTTCAAACATATATAAGTACCTTATTTAATAAGACGTCAACCAATCCACTCATTCAACCACTTGTAAATGACCGACCTATAAGAAACGTTATTTATCGATTTTTTCAGTTGTATTAATAAGTAAACAATTTAGCTTTCACATATAAAATTTGATCATTAACAATTTAGTTCATAGTGGACAAAAGAATCGATTTTCAAACATATATAAGTACCTTATTTAATAAGACGTCATTAACCCAAGCATCTTTCTTTATTGCGATATGTTCATATAAGAACCAAACATGCTTGTTCTTCCAACTCCTTTTTTAGGCATTCAACTTATCCAAACACATGTTGTTGCTGCTGTAGCCTAATCCAAACACACCTTATTTGTGCAGCAGCCTAATTTAAGCTTATTTTATTGGGGCACTTGGCTGATTCGAACTTACTATATCTTTAAACTTACCTGTACCATACATTTGTACCCAGACATTTGTAGTCTGATGTGGCCTCTTCATTAACCTGGTCTGCTTCACACTATGTGCCATATTGGATTTTTTTAGCTACTGATCTGCTATTGTAGAAATAGATTTTTTTAGCTAGTGATCCGCCTCTTTCTTATTTTTTAATGTACAAAACCATAGTGGAAATTTAAATTTATATAATTGCTCTACCTTTGGCGCGACTTGTTCATCGACATGAGCCTTTGTCCTAATCCATCAAAGAACCGAGTCTGCTACTGCAGCAATACAGAAATGTGCCAACATTAGTTGAGTTGCTGTTTGGAGTTGCAATTCATCTTGAAGTTGTGTATGGTCTTCTGCGGACGACTGTTGTATTCTTCCAACCTTGCATACATGTGCTCTTGCATTTTCACCTGTAAATCGATAATGCATAATGGCCGTTAACTAAACAGACATTGTCATAATAAAAAATGCAACTTGTAGTTTACTTCCATAACCATCAATTCACATTGTATTTTACCTTTTTGTTAGCATTCATCACATTCTGTTCATTCCATCCAAGCTCTTTCCTTATAAAATCTCAATTTTTTTCCAAGCCATCTTTGTTTCTTTTTCTTTCTTTAGACAATCAAGCACACCTTAATTATATAAACACAGAATGAGAGTTAAAAAAAGAAACATATAAGATAAAGAGATGTGACACAACTATCTGAGTCATGCAAAGTTGGTGACCTAATATATAGAAGCACTATCATATTACTATCCAACAAAATGGTAGCCATAAAATTTATGAGAAAAGAAAAGATCATATCCTGTCTTACGAATTAGTTTGTTAGCGTGTGACAGTAATGCATAAAAATATGAAATATTTTGTAGAACCATTTGCAGCCATCTCCAAAAGGGGAATGGCATCAATCATAACCGTAACAACGTTCTTGTAGAACCATTTACATGCAAACCAAGAACGAATACCATCACGAACTAAATAGATTAATTTGAATTTTTTACTATTAGCGTTATTTTTAGCCCAATACCTCTTTAAACTAAAAATAAAAATTTCCTAATTCATTATAATAAGAACCTGTAACAATATTGTCATGACCTTTCTCTTAGACATTTCATCAAACATGTTCCAGTCGACCTTCAAATCACATGCCTGCTTCATGCCATATTGGATTTTTTTAGCTACTGATCTGCTATTGTAGAAATAGATTTTTGTAGCTAGTGATCCGCCTTTTTCTTTTTTTTTAACGTACAAAACCATAGTGGAAATTTAAATTTATATAATTGCTCTACCTTTGGCGCGACTTGTTCATCGACATGAGCCTTTTTCCTGATCCCTCAAAGAACCGAGTCTGCTGCTGCAGCAATACAAAAATGTGGCAACATTAGTTGAGTTACTGTTTGGAGTTGCAATTTTTGTTTCTGTAAGCTCATCTTGAAGTTGTGTATGGTCTTATGAGGACGACTGTTGTATTCTTCCAACCTTGCATAGATGGGCTCTTGCATTTTCACCTGTAAATCGATAATGCATAATGGCCGTTAACTAAACAGACATTGTCATAATAAAAAATGCAACTTGTAGTTTACTTCCATAACCATCAATTCACATTTTATTTTACCTTTTTGTTAGCATTCATCACATTCTGTTCATTCCATCCAAGCTCTTTCCTTATAGAATCTCAATTTTTTTTCCAAGCCATCTTCGTTTCTTTTTCTTTCTTTAGACAATCAAGCACACCCTAATTATATAAACACAGAATGAGAGTTAAAAAAAGAAACATATAAGATAAAGAGATGTGACACAGCTAACTGAGTCATGCAAAGTTGGTGACCTAATATATAGAAGCACTATCATATTACTATCCATCAAAATGGTAGCCATAAAATTTATGAGAAAAGAAAAGATCATATCCTGTCTTACGAATTAGTTTGTTAGCGTGTGACAGTAATGCATAAAATTTATGAAATCTTTTGTAGAACCATTTGCAGCCACCTCCAAAAGGGGAATGACATCAATCATAACCGTAACAACGTTCTTGTAGAACCATTTACATGCAAACCAAGAACGAATACCATCACGAACTAAATAGATTAATTTGAATTTTTACTATTAGCGTTATTTTTAGCCCAATACCTCTTTAAACTAAAAATCAAAATTTCCTAATTCATTATAATAAGTACCTGTAACAATATTGTCATGACCTTTCTCTTAGACATTTCATCAAACATGTTCCAGTCGACCTTCAAATCACATGCCTGCTTCACACTATGTGCCATATTGGATTTTTTTAGCTACTGATCTGCTATTGTAGAAATAGATTTTTTTAGCTAGTGATCTGCCTCTTTCTTTTTTTTAACGTACAAAACCATAGTGGAAATTTAAATTTATATAATTGCTCTACCTTTGGCGCGACTTGTTCATCGACATGAGCCTTTGTCCTGATCCGTCAAAGAACCGAGTCTGCTGCTGCAGCAATACAGAAATGTGCCAACATTAGTTGAGTTGCTGTTTGGAGTTGCAATTTTTGTTTCTGTAAGCTCATCTTGAAGTTGTGTATGGTCTTCTGCGGACGACTGTTGTATTCTTCCAACCTTGCATACATGTGCTCTTGCATTTTCACCTGTAAATCGATAATGCATAATGGCCGTTAACTAAACAGACATTGTCATAATAAAAAATGCAACTTGTAGTTTACTTCCATAACCATCAATTCACATTTTATTTTACCTTTTTGTTAGCATTCATCACATTCTGTTCATTCCATCCAAGCTCTTTCCTTATAGAATCTCAATTTTTTTTCCAAGCCATCTTCGTTTCTTTTTCTTTCTTTAGACAATCAAGCACACCCTAATTATATAAACACAGAATGAGAGTTAAAAAAAAGAAACATATAAGATAAAGAGATGTAACACAGCTAACTGAGTCATGCAAAGTTGGTGACCTAATATATAGAAGCACTATCATATTACTATCCATCAAAATGATAGCCATAAAATTTATGAGAAAAGAAAAGATCATATCCTGTCTTACGAATTAGTTTGTTAGCGTATGACAGTAATGCATAAAATTTATGAAATCTTTTGTAGAACCATTTACAGCCACCTCCAAAAGGGGAATGGCATCAATCATAACCGTAACAACGTTCTTGTAGAACCATTTACATGTAAACCAAGAACGAATACCATCACGAACTAAATAGATTAATTTGAATTTTTACTATTAGCGTTATTTTTAGCCCAATACCTCTTTAAACTAAAAATCAAAATTTCCTAATTCATTATAATAAGTACCTGTAACAATATTGTCATGACCTTTCTCTTAGACATTTCATCAAACATGTTCCAGTCGACCTTCAAATCACATGCCTGGTAAACATGTAACAAATGAACTATAATAATCAAATCTATATAAGCCATATGTAAAATAAATTTATTGATACAAAACATATTAATTAATCGAATTAGGTTTTTAGATTTCATATTTATACATGATCATGAATCATAGCAACCTATCATTAACAGAATGAAACAATCAAACACACATCATAAAAATAATCATTGCAGTATTTTATAAATTCGTAAATAATTATAAGAACACTAAAATGAAAGACCAAAATTCACAAACCTGATGTTGAGGTCGATCTAATTTTGATGAAATTAGGATTCGTCTATGTGAGGTTATACACATAAGAGGTGATATATAAACATATAGTCGGGTTATTGCTTTAGGTTAAGCATTGATTTTGGTGATTTTATGAACGACGGCTGATGAAGGATATAGGGTTAAATCATTAAATGGAATTGATTGATAGATGATACTGCCGTGTGATATCTTTTCATAAAACAAATCTCCGGTTGTTTTGGAAAGTATTATGCGTTTCATATTGAATTGGTATCCGAATTTAATATCGCCTTGAATTACTCTCCGAATTTAAATATTCAAAGTTAATGTTTATGTGGTGTTTATTCTTTTGGTTTTCCAAATAAAAACACAAATCTGGGTCTTGATCTAGTGGTTAATGGCTTTGCTTATTTCTTCATTATCTCGGGTTCGAATCTTGTTAAAGCCTTTTTATCACCAATTTATTTCTGGGATTTCCACTCATGCATATGTGGCAAAATGAATGCACATGTGGACACATAAATGTGTACATGTCATTCTTCAATGCATAGGTGGGATAAATAGTTGCTGACTGGGATTAAATTGTGATGACATGGTATTACCAAATGATGTTGTGGCATTAATTCTGGGTGAGGTGGCATTCTTTGGTGACGATGTGGCATTTAAGTTGCATGAGGTGGCATTGTTTTATCCTGTTATATATACTATTGACTCGATCACCCCTCCACCCTTGGTTTACAGTGGTATACCCGAGAGCGAAGCAAAAATTGTTGCTCAAACTACAAATATGCTGAAAACAAATGGATGAAAAAACCGACCTAATACAATGTACTTTACTAACCAAGAGGTTCATTGAGATATTATTAGTCAAATCAAGTCTTGCATCTCAAATGTAATTTGTTTCTGTTTTGGTAGATGGGTCCTCCAACCAATGTTTTGAAAACCGAGTCTTTAATCGATCCGGTCGCACGAGTCACCGGGGTTCGACCATCGAGTCAACCCGGTCTTCTAAAAAAACAAAATATTCGCAATTATACAAAATCAATATATATATATATATATATATATATATATATATATATATATATATATATATATATATATATCATAAATATTTCATATACCGAGCCAAAAACTATTTAATAACAAATATACCATGTAAGTATACATTTATGTCGCTAATTTATATAATTAACTTGCTTTATTTGTAAAAAAATGAAAAAAATAAAACCCGGACGAGTATAAAGAACCAGGTTGACCCGGATCACTTCAAACCCGATGGGTCTAACCGGTGTTCGAAAATATTGTTGGTGATTTTAGTGCCATCAATCATTTTTGTGTAATGGTGATTTACCCGAGACCAAATGGATTTCAAGTTACGTTATAATACGAGTTCAGAGGTGTGGAGTGTACGCTTGTATAAACTAATTAACTTGATTTCAGAAATAATGGAAAAGGTTGTAAATATAAAGTTAAAGGATGAAATAGTGACAGAATCCGTGGTCACTAGATTGTCGCTGCTAGACATACCTTTGTCTTGGACAGTAGTTAGCGACGGTTAGAAACTGTTACAAAACTGTTGTTGGACACAATTAAAAGAAGTATTGTGACTTTTTACCAAAGGGTGTGGCTTTTCATCAAAAGTCATACATTTTCCCTTCAACCTCCATTAAGTTAATATTTATGAACACAGTTTGGTCTTCTAGATGGACATCTTCATATCAACAACAAATACAATAAATTCTCTATGTTTTGCTCTCTTTCTTGTGCCTAGAATTAGAGTGTGTTCTTGTCTTATCCCTAAACTAATTTCATTTAACCCAAGGCACCAAATAGGGTCGAAATATTGTATCAGGAAAGTGGACTTTTACACGATTCAAGAATTTATCCGGCAATCTATGATTATCAAACCTGAAATACCAACAAACTAATACAATATTTTTGGTTATAATCATGATCGGTGAATCGTAAAAGAGATTTTAAAATATTCTATTGGGCCGATTCAGTGCCCAGTAATCAGCTCCTAGATTTAAAAAGAAATTATGCTAAGTATTGAAGAACCTCTGAGTGGAGGACTCAGAGGTAATGAAAGAACCTCTGAGTGGTGGACTCAAAGGTAATGAAAGAGCCCCTGAGTGGTGGACTCAGAGGTAATGAAAGCACTCTCTGAGTGCAAAGCCTTAGAGAGCAACATCAGACGTATTCAAGTCAAAGACATCGTCAAGGAAGTCGAAGATTACTTGAAGACATACTCGTCAGCTAGGATGGATATCAGCTCGTATGTATAAGGAATACGCTGAGGTTCTAAGGTGAGTCAGAGGTGGCAATACTCTGACTTTCCTATTACCCTTTGAAGAAGAACAGGTTGATCTTAAAGTGTTCTCTGATGTTTAGGCGGGAAACTCAATATCATCTAAAGGCGCGGCAAAAGGTGATTTGAGTTGTTTATACCATGTACGAAGTTGGTAAAAGTAGTGAACAATAGACATAAATGTTCACTAAAGTATGGGCGGGTAGTTTCCAAGAATGGACGTGCATTAAATGTATAGTACGACCTCCACTAGAATTTTGACACGTTGCAACTACCCCACTAAGGACGCAACCTCGTATTAGTATAAATAGAGTTGAGTTAGTCTTGGATATATGAATAGAATGTTTGATTTTTTTATTTGTGAATCGAATATTGTTTGAAGTTCAGGTTATTTGGATTTGGATATGTGCGAGCCATTTAATTCTATTGGATGGCTCACTTGTTTGGGAATTTGATTCGTTTTATGATTATATTTTTTGTTAAGAGTTGGGCTTGGATTGGAACTGGGCTAGTATTTGGAATTTTTTGGATAATTTTGAAGTTCGTCTTTGATTTGAAGATTTGGTAACTTTGGATTTGGAATTGTCGGTTACGGTGGAGTAACTATTTAGAATTAATATAGGATTGATTTGTTTTGGATCGTTTTCAGATTCGATCGGATGGATTTGTTTTTGGATAGTTTGTTTGAATTTGAGACCGTAATTCTTATTGATAACGTGGTGGTTCGTTTTTAGATGTATTTATTGTATATCTTGGGGCGTATTGAATTAATTAGACGCTCGTTCGTTAAGTTTTTCATAAACTTGAAATTGTTGATGGATCTAAGTTTTGATTTTGTGACCGTAATACTTATCAAATAAGTGGGTCATTAGATTTTGAATTTGGTATTTGGGTCGTAATTCTTATATATTTATTATATAAGTGGAACATTAGAATTTGAATTTGATATTTGGAATTTGAAGATCGATTTTGGTATTTGAAGACTTAGTATTAATCGGGTCGTTTGAAATTTGTTCGATCATTTAGAATTTGTTAGTTTGAAAATTTGGATCTTTATTTGTCGGGCTTTTGAAGTTGGTTGCCTGAATTTGATTATCTTTGTTGAAGATTGTTTGAGCCGATTTGTTCGTTTCGTTGACCGAGTTTGATTTGTCGGTTAACGTTTGATTGTTCGTTTTGAAGTCATCAGCGTTTGCTTTGGATCGATTTTGTTTTGGATTGCTTTTGGGAATCGATAGTTCGTTTTGAATTCGGCTAGCATCTCTAGCGTTTGGACTTTGAAATTTTGAATTTGGTTTGGACATTTAAAGGAGTTCAAGTCACGGTGGAGATTGTTAGAAAGTGAGTTAAACTCTAAGGGGCGTTTGGTAAATTTGGTTTTGGATAGTTATTAGTTTTTGATTTGTTTCCCTATTTGTGTTGGTTTAGAATTTGGTAGTTTTTTGTTCATTGGTTGCCTATAAATAGAGGTCAATGTCATTAGTTTTCTTTGTACCTTTTGAATATTGGTTTCGTATCTTTTGGAATTAGGGTTTGGTAACTTTGAATTTGTTTTTGTAATTTGGTTTGGTATTTGAATAAAGCTTCCGCTTCGTTCTTCGAATTTGTTTGTTTGCTTCGTGCTTTTGATTACCAACAGATATGGTATGTGGAAATTCATGTAAATAGTAAACAAGGGATTTGGTCTGATCATACGTGATTATATGAAATAAATTCCAGTATCTTTGGAGATCAAAGATTGGAGAAGTATTTCATGTTGATAATTATGGTTGTGTATCTGGAAGACAAGAAAGAAAGGATCTTTGAGGGATGATATGATAAATTAATCTGTTTAGAAAACATTCTAACATTGAAATCTGATTGACTTCGAAACTTATAAGTATGAAAGGGTATGCAAAAGTCGTTCTAACTTCGGAGTACGGTACGACGTTCTAACTTCGGAGTACGGTACAACGTTCTAACTTCGAAGTACGGTGCGCTTACTTTAATACTTCGTATTTGCATGGAAGATAAAGATTATTTGCTTGGAAGATAAAGTTTTTAAACTATGATAAATCTGCAAACCTTTGATTTAATATGTTAGTTTATGAAACAGATAAAACTCTTCTATGTGGTATTTATGAGAAATATGTGTAATGCGTTGATAATAATAAATTACCAGTTGCATGAAAATTGGTACATATTAATATTAAAAGCATGCGTGTATGTTGAATTGGTGTTAACAATTGGTTCTTAGGCAATAATTAATACAGGAAAACCGAAAAATGTTCTCTTGGGATTTTGGCTATTGTATGTTGAACGCATATAATCAGTATTCATAAAGAAAGACAAACATTTATGAGTCGATTTGTGCATGATATTTAGCATCAAATCAGATTACACGGAATAAATGTAACTATTTATCATTGGCGGAAATCTGTTAAGTTTGACGGTTATTTTCTTTATGAACCATCAACATGATGAGACTTATTTATTTCCTACTGTATCACATGGACCTATTTGGTATTATTTGATTATATCGGTTATCTTGATAACTTAACGATTACTTGTTACCATATATAAGTTATAACTTAGGATAAGGATCCTCTCGTGTTCATTTGACATGAGAGGTAATGTTCTGCTTTATGTGATTGTACATTTGATTAAAATAATCAAATGTACAATCAGATTAAAGCAGAACATTACCTCTCATGTTCAAATGAACATGAGAGGATTTTTTTTAATATCCTCTCTTCATTGTGTGATGCATGATTCATTTGATATGTTGATAGTATGCCATGCGAAATTGGTTTAGAAAATGTTAATGTGGATTCTAGATAATCCAAGGAAATATGATTTGGATTGAATCACATTTTCTTGTTAACTATGGTGAACCATGGGTTGCTAATGTGATGAATAACCGTTTTATGAACCATGCATATATATGTTTAAACAGGCGAACGTTCAATAAAGATCATATTTTTATCATAGATCCTTTTTTTTATCATAGATCTAAAAACTCCATTTCAACCCTTTATTTTTTCATCAAATTAAATAAAATTCATTTTCCACATTTTAAAAAAAATCAAATATCTCATAAACCGTTAATCGTTACGTAAAATGAAACATACCATTGCAACGATAATTAAATCATCTTTCTATAGAGGGGCACTTGGATATACTTTCGACGAACTTTTTTTTCAATTTTATTTTTCAGTCACGTCTAAAAAGATCACAAGTGATTCTGGAAAATCACATGTGATTTGTATTTACAAAATCACATGTGATTTTATGAAATCACGTGTGATTTTATGAAATCACATGTGATTTTGTAATACAAATCACATGTGATTTTTTTTCAGACGTGACTAAAAAAATCAAAAAAAAAGTTCGTCGAAAGTATATCAAAGTGCCCCTCTAAAGAAAGATGATTTAATTTTCGTCGCGGTGGTATATTTTTTGTCGTTTAACGATTTAAGGTTTGCAAGATATTTTAATTTTAAAAAAGAAGTGAAAAGTAGGTTTTTTTAATTTAATAAAAAAATAGGTGACTATAATTGGTCCATTAGATATTTGATAAATATTGGATCTACATTGATCTCATCTATGTTTATACATGGCTGGCCAATGTTATTTCATGAAATTAAAATATGATTTCCACTTGGTTTTTTTTTATTTGTTGAGTGAAAGCAATCATTTGATGTTTTCATGCATGTCTTGATGAAAAAAAATGGAAAGTATGCAACATGTCGATTGAGTTAGTACGCTTGTCGATAAAGTTTCTACCGAAAGTGAACATCAGGCGGTATGTTTGCTTATAAATTATCAAACATATTTAAGTTGCATGAAATTATCATTAACATGAATGAATTGGCTAAATTCATGGTTACTCTTGATTGTTGTCCTAGTTAACATGAATTGCTTTATATGATTACAATAAAAGACATGGCTTAAGATTGTCCTTGCTTCCCTCGTGATTCATGGATATTTCATGTTTAGGACGGTTCATGATCTGGGCTTTGGCCTGTTAAATGGCGTTTATATGATACCCTAACACACCCCCACACACATATAACAATATACCATCGGACTCTTCCAGAACATACCGAGGGTTTGATTTTGGGGGTTTTCTGGCTGAAGATTATGTTACACAAGATGATGTTATCAGCGGTGTGTGTTTTCAGCTGGAATCATCAAAAAACATAAACAAAGGTATCAATCTCTTTAGCTAAAATTAAAAGAATTTAAATTTTAAGTTAGGGTTTGTTAGAATTTGGGGGTTGTATTGGTTCCCAATTGTTGTTACTGAAAGGATTGGTTGAAAATCCTTA
>BQNB010004767.1:32646-105866 GCA_026074375.1 Tanacetum coccineum | reverse complement strand
TTTATGCTTTTTTATGGGTCAAATGGGTAAAGGTTTTGAAAAAGTTGGCTAATAAGGAGACGGGTCAAATAGGTCAAAACTCACCCGTGTAAGTTAATGCCTAAAACCTCCTAAATCCTTTTTTACTAAAACAAGTAGATTATTTGGAATAAGAATATATTTGGGTAAAGCATATCCGGCACAGTTTATATATTTGGTTAAGAATGTTGGGGGGTCAACCCGCTGGTTCAAAGAACAACTCATTACCCCAACCGACACCATGTTCCACCTTCAAAACTGGAAATGATTTCTTTTCGGGGCATGGTGTTGCAGATACATTATAAGCATCAAAACGCACATACATCTTGATTTTAAAATAAATAAATAAATAAAGCAAAAATTAGAAGACAAACAATTGGCAAATTTTCTTTTCAGTTATCAAAGTCCATGCTTCCATATACCATAAAATGCACTTATGGTTTAGATTGATAATATTCTGTTTTGTCTATTTGTAGCAATTTTGATATGCTAACTGATCATGGTTCCTTGCACTATAAAGTGTGTCTATAGCTATTTACTTTGCTAAATATCTTGCTATTGTCCTTTTCATTTAATTTTTTCTTAACTCACGATATGAACCCCTTCGCTCATAAAAAAATTATTTGATTTGGCTAAGCGTGCACGTGTTCGGGCAGCACATCAAGAGTCTCAACGACAGGTTTAATTCCTAAAACTACAGAACATTAATCAAAACACAGATGTGAATTCCTGATTACTAAATTGAACATTTTTATAACGTTTAGCTGCTTGGCCGCTTATTTAACTACTATAAATTAATCCTTTTGACAGAAACTATTTGAGGGCTATTATTTTTGTCAAGCACAAAGGGAAGATTACATTCAGCGAGCAAAATCTTACAAGGATCATCCCACAATTTTGAGGTTGACATAAATGAAATTTGTACATCTTTTGATAGATGATTAAGTTATAAGTTAATCATACTTTGAGCTAAGCTCACGGAAATACTTTGCAGGATGCAAGAACTTGCAAAGGAATTAGGAGTTGTTATGCCTGTCAGTTTATTTGAGGTGGCAAATAATGCACATTACAACTCAATAGCGATAATCGATGCTGACGGTGCTGACGGTACTTATCTTGGACTATATAGAAAATCTCATACTCCCCATGGACCTGGTATGATTTTTAAGCTTAGTAATTCGCATTATGAGATGGTGTTGAATGACTGCTTAATTATAATTTTGCTGAAAGTCTTAGGGATTTTTCGATCTAAATTTTATTTTTTGTTAATGTCGATGCTTTATTTTCTTATAAGGGTTTTAAGGCTGCTAGAAACTTAAGTTTTAGAGGGGTGTTTGGCTCTTTTTTAGGGGTGTTTTGATTTGCAGAAAACCTAAGAATACTTTTCATTGATGTTGGTTTTCTTTTGTGCAGACAATTGGCCAGGAATACGATGACGTCCAAGCTCAAAACCAATAGCTTTTGCAGCAAATAATGGAGATAGACGATTATAACATTAGGGTAAACTCTTTTTAATTATGGCCGTTTCTATCTCTATCTCTCTCATTGCCACTTCTCTCTCATTTCTTTGCAGCAAATCCAGTAGGCTTATTTAGGTGATTCAGGAGAATCGTTGACTGGGAATGTTGCGGCGAGTACATTTAGCAGTGTTGCGGCGACCGAGCATGTGGGGAATGTGGGATCACGCTGTGCTGAGAACCAAGGTGAATAGGGGCTTTGAATTGCTTTTTTTTTGGTTTTTTTTTCAATAGCATGGTGTTTTTGTGTGTGTGTTTTTTAAGGGTCGGTTTTTGGGTTTTAACTTTTGCCACTGTTTCTATAGGTGTCTTATTCGTATGATTTGAAAGGATGTAAAAGGTAGGCTGCTGAATATCTAAAGAACGATGAACCTGGGCATTCGTTTTCCACTGACAAAGGTATGTACTATTAGGCTAAGCTTCTTCCTTAAAAGATCGTACTTACAATGCATAAACTGATATGTATAACTTATAAGCACATGCCATTGCTACACTTAAGATACTTACAATACATTCAGAAGTAATAACCATATTATTACTTCTACTGATAACTTATCTTTATGCTTAATAGTGATAAGCATAAAGATAATGGTGTGTGGCGAAAATCGAATGCATATAAAACATAGTTAATAATTAGCTACAATGGTAGTTTACGATAAGATAAGATACACAAAAGGTCATATAATTTGAAAGTGAATAGTAATATGATTGAACAAAAAATTGATGTAACAAAACTCTAATAATTACTCTCTATTTAGAAGAACAGTACGTCAGCTTAAAAAAGCATGTTGAAACCATGATTAGAATCTCGACTTCAAACTTGGAACTTCGTTACGATCATTTTTAAAGCAAGTATATAGGGCTTTAATTAGAAAGTAAAGTTAACTACCCACTACTTTAACTATAGGTTGATTAGGATCATTGATGAACACATCGCATATGAACTCTAACAGCCTTTTAATGGAATACAAATGGATGAGGTTTTCCGTTACATATTTTGGGTACTGATCATTTCATGTTTAAGGGGCATTCGTTTTCCATTGATAAAGATATGTACTATTAGGCTAAGCTTCTTCCATAAATGATTGTACTTACAATGCACAAAGCCATAATTTGATAGGTACAACTTATAAGCACATGTCATTGCTACACTTAAGATACTTGCAATACATTCAGAAGTAATAACCAACTTATTACTTCTGATGATAACTTATCTTTATGCTTAACAGTGATAAGCATAAAGATAAGTTGCCTACTGCAATCCCAAACACACCCTTAGTCGGCCAAAGGTGAATACTTTTGCTACCAAGTAAAACATTGTAAGTGTTGAGTTTGTCTTTCTAAAGTTTAAAAATACATTATGTTGACTCTAAGTTCAGAAGTTAATATTTCATTTATTTTCTATTCCATTACTTGCACTTGCACAACTCTTATGATGTATATTATTTTGGTATTGCTACTGCGCATGACTAAAATATTGCAAAACGGCAATCACCACTGCCAACCCAAAACGACGGCCATTAATCGTCTCGCAATAAAGCGCGGGCCGATCATCTCGTTGTTTCACAATGTTAATTTGCGAAGTATATCTATGTATGCAAAGATCACACTGCTCAATGTTTCTATGCTTCACAAGTCAAGTTTTACAAGAAATATCACAAGTCATAACTATTTCGTGATTTACAGGAAAATATTTAAAAGAAAATAAGTTATTTGTCACAAAATTGTAATCAAACGAACCTTTCAAACCAGGATACACGCATGCACACAATGTTTTTGCAAAGTTTGAGAAGTGTTCGGTCGTCACATTTTTTTGATGATGAAACTATTCAGTTAATATTTTAGTTAATATATTTAGTTTTATTTAAAAAAGATTTATGTGGTTACAAACTTACAATTAATGATCAAGGGTAACGTGAACGTCGTCACATTGTTTGCTCTAAATATGTTTTGATAAAGTAACCCATAAACTAGTCGGCCGCACGGTACTAATGAGACGGCATCGACTTGTATTTAGTAGGTAGGAGGTAGTTGTGGTTAATATAAAGTAGGCATGTATGATGTAAGAGAAAATTTGTATTTTAGACTGTCATACACCCATTTTGGTGCCATTTGGCCAACCTTGACCCTATGTTTTCATTATGGTCATGCTCTACTGCTCTACCGCTCTATCAATTTAGATAATCGACACATGTCTCATAAAGTGTACTTTTTATTGGCTCATAATTTAGTGGGCTGGCCCACTACTTTATAGATGATTACCCAAATACCACTAACCACTCTTTTGTTTGTTTGTACACGTCGGATGCTCTACCGCTTTACCGGCGACTGCTCTACCCACTTAGGACAGTGTGCCAAATCTAAACTTTTTTTCAAAAGATTTTATCGTAATTCGTGCCATACTTTTACCAAAACACATAGTTAACAAAATTTTCTCTCTTCAAACACACAGTTTCCCCCTTCGATCCAGATCGTTGTTCTGATAAAAAATACAATCATTTCAATCCTTTATTCAGGCGCTCACCATATATTCGTCGAGCGTTTATACTATCATTTCAATCGTTTTATGGGGGTTAAAGTTTACCAATGTAATTTCCAAAATTTCCACATATTACCAAAATGGTGATTTTAATATCATTATCACCATCCAAACTTTTGAATTTGTTCAAAAGTTAGAAACATTCTCAAAAGTGACTTGTGATAACCGGTTGTCAAGTATAAATTACTTGCACGTCATCATATTTTATCGGTACTTTTAGTTTTCATTTATTTTTTTATGTCTATCTCATCTACTTTTGTCCACCTCACCCTAATTTAGTCAAACCCCACCTCACCCTAAGTTTGAAAACAGTAAACGGCCTCACCGATTATTTCTTTGTCTTCTTTCTTATCATCCACTATTAGATAATCTTGATATTACGATATTTTCTAATTAAACAAAGTTTTCAGTTAAACGTCTATTAATATTATCCATTTAGATCTATGTTTCATCCCTTATGTTGATGGATAATATTTGGTGCATATCGCATCCCTTTTTTTCTTAGTCAAACCATATGATCTGTTTAGTAAAAAGATTCACTCACCAAAATTAATATTCACAACCAAAATTATGGCTTGTATAACACCTCGTGTTTTCAGGTCATTTTATGACGTCATTTATTTCACTATTTATTTTTAGTCTTGTACGCGTTTGCTTTTAATTTTAATCGTTAAGTTAAATCGTGTAAACTAAAAATTGTCATTCAACGTAAACGGACATCAAACAATTAAAAGTTTACGTCAAGCAAGTGTTAGATAATTATTTGGGGGATAATTATTAAACTTTGCACATTTTATTTTTATTGGTTACGTAAATTGTTTACGTTTCGCGATAAAATACATTTAGGCATTCACGAAACCACCAAAACTTATCTACGCTTCAACAAATACCCATTATTATATCCAATACTTAAAGTTTTATAAAAATTCACCTATGTTATTCATTGTAGCCAAATTATGTATAAAGGAACCAAACCAAAACCTACACATTACAAGTTTATACTTCTAGACTTAATCTATACATATTAAAACTACAAGTAATGCAACATATTACCTCAAAATATCTAAGACTCACCTAGACATCTCCATCCCCTAAATTTTGGATCATATGTACATCATAGGGAACCAAGAGCACACATATTACTAGCTAAGGACTTGTACAACACTAGGATTCACTATAACCTAACCTTGACTAGTATTTTTGACCACTATTCTCCTTAATTCCCTCCCCTTGTTTTTCTCATGGTCTTGGCCAAGATTACTAGCAACTTGGACTAGCCTTATGTATATATAAGAGTACAAGACTTCTAGATAACACACACATGCATTTACTTAACCAAAAACAACACAAACTCTCTCTTTTGCTCATCCCTAGCCCACAGCAAGAAACAACACCAATAAATAATCCATACCATTTTTCTAATCAAGTATTCAAGTATTCTAATATCATACCTAAGATATTTTTAGGTGTATTGAAGGCTTGGTTTAGCATTTACAAGGGTTTAATCAAGAAGGTTTAAGATTAGGGTTTCTTGGAAAGTTAGGGTTTTATAGTCTTGGAAGCTTGGGTTTTGATTCTAAACTAGGGTTTTGATCTTGTTACTCTTCATTATACTTCATCATAAGCTCATCTAGAAACCCTACACTCTTTACATTTGTGATTTTATGTGTATATGATGTTTATATAGTAAATCATCATCTAGGATATATATTAACATGTAAAATGGATTTTTACACTTGATCATGGTTTAATATACCTTGTCATATACTATATTGATGTTGAGAACATGTGGTAATGGAAGTATAAATAAAATACAAGTATGGATCAATTTATAAAGGTATATATAAAATAATTGTTTAAAAGTTTATTTATTGAAGTTTATGGATAAACATAACTAAATATAAGGACTTGTTATTCTTGGACAAATGATGGACTAGAGGACTTAATATATGGGACTTGTAGTATAAGGTGTTGTAGAGGACTTGTAACAAATTTACTAAGCCAAAAACTTATAAAAATAATTTTTATAGACACTTTAACCAAATGATCAAAACATTCTGTTTTAAATTCGAAAATAAAGTATTTATTTTATATTGTATTAAAATACTACATGTCATGACGATCGTAGGCATATAGAGAACTCGAAAATCCGAGCTATAACGAAGAAGATACGCCATTTGACAAAGTTTACGAAGAAAAATACTTTTATAAAAAATATTTTATAAAACTCAATACTATTCATACAAAACTTTTTGGGGGGGAAAATATTTTAATTAATAGAATTTTTAATTACGATAGATGTGCTCGAAAAGATCACTAAAATCGAGTAAAACGAATTAATAAAATGACTTTACGAGAATTCGATAATTAAATTATAAAAATAATTTTAAAAAGTGCCTGTAACAAGTAAAAAAAACTTTCACCATAAGTTAAAAATATTCAAAATGTAATATTTTTTATATATCTTTTAATACGAAACGTGACATAAAGGACGTACAAAACTGACTTAAAACGAGAAATTTACGCCATTTTACTAAGGTAATATGTATACACATTTAAACTTATAAATATTATTTCTCATTACAATTAGAATGGTGAAGTAAGCCTAATAGAATTATATATGGATTAGATATTCCAAGTACTTAGTTACTGATAAAGCGACCAATAATTAATTAGTTCATTTGGACATTTACGTGACACATATTTCATTTTTGTGATTTACATTGTTATATCATTCACTCAAGTGAGTTCATAGCCCCCACGTTTTTCATTTTAATGATTTACAAGTTTGGTGTGAAAATATGCATTGTTTTACAATTGGGACACAATGGAACCTTTTACATATATGATAAACTGTTTGCCTAAGTAGCGATAACCCACTGAGCCCATTATCATGAACTGTCAATTATTGAGTAAGCGTGAATCTTATAAATAGATCTATTTGGGATTGACATCCCCGTTTGGGTGAGTAGCGCTCACTGTGCTGGTTTTCAGAACACAAAAACGTACGTACACCATGTCGGATTTGGGATGTACGGTTAGAACATCATCAAGGGCATGTGGCAATTAAAATTGCAAATTCATTACAAGTCGAGCTTCAAGTGTCATGAGCTTAGGAGAAACGTACTTACATTTTTAGATGTTTTTTTGCATTTGTTGCATTATCATCACACTTGAAATCTAGTGTCCTATTATACATTTTACAAACCTATGAATTCACCAACATTATTGTTGACGTTTTAAAGCAAGTTTTCTCAGAAGGTCAATGAGGTAAAAGACAAGGGATACATTGGTGGTTATATTTTGGAAGTCATATGCACTAAAAATTTGGTCGCATTACATTTTGAGAAAATATTTGTTATGTGCTAGAATCTTTACCTTTTAAACAATGAACAAGTGAAGCTATAGTGAAGAGAGGGTAGAGGAAGGAGGGAGATAGGAGAGAGAAGGAGGGAAGGAGAGGGAAAAGGAGTAGGGAGAGTAAAGGTAGAAGAGCAAGTGAGAAAAAGATAGAGATGGAGGGTAGGAAAGGGAGTAGGGAGGAGTATAGAGAAGGTGGGGAAGGTGAGGAAGGAGAGAGAAATTAGGGGGAGAGAAGAGAGGAGGGAAGAGAAGGAGAGGGAGAAAGGGGGGAGGGGGTGAGAGGAGGAGAGAGGGAGGGAGAATGATAGAGGAAAAGGGAAAGAGGAGAAAGGCGAAAAATAAGATAGGGAGAAAGGAGGGGAGGGTGGGGAGAGGAGGAAGGAGGGGAGTAGAAGAAGAGGAAGAGAAGGAGGTAGAAGAGAAGAGAAAGGGGAGGGAGAGAAGAGAGATGAAGGGAAAGAAGGGGAGGAGAAGAGGGGGGAGGAGTTAGAGGGAGAGATGAGAAGAGAGAGAGAGCAGGGAGGTAGAGATGGAGGAGGAAGGGAGGAGGAGATAGAGAGGAATGGGAGAAGGGGGAAAAAGATAGAGGGAAATAACAGGGTAGAGCAGAGGGAGAGAGAAGGAAGAAGTGGAGTATAATAAGGGGAGAGAATGGAGGAGAGAAGGGAGAGAGAGAGGAGAGAGGGAGAGGAAGAGAAGGGTATGGAAAGAGTGAGTGATAATGAAAGAGTAGGTAGAGAAGAGTGGGGGAGGAGTGGAGAGGGAGAGTAGGAAGAGGGAGAAGGAGGGAGGAGAGGATAGTCAGTCTTCTGCCCTCCTGGTGATTGGGGGAGAGAAGACACTATCGCGAAATATTCAAAACCGAGGATAAATTAGAGAGCAATGGTATCGTTCGCTGCGCTTTGCTAGAGGGTGATACTGAGAGCTGGTCGTCGCGGGATGTATGTCGGGCGCTCAGATACGGCGGGGTCTGAGCCCTGCCCCCATGCCCGTCTACTCGTTTGGTCCTGCGGCTCTGCCGTACTGCTAGCTCAGAATTGCGCTTCCCTGTGCGGGCCGAGCGTTCATTCGGCTCGCGCCTTTTCTACTCTTACTCTCTTATGTTAATTTTTTCTTTTCGCCGTCTCTTTTTCCTGCCGCGCTTCGGCTTCTCTTTTCGAGCGTTGCCGCTCTCTGTCGTCCAGGTTCTGCCCTCTTAGATTCTTTCTGTCCCTACTGTCTGCGTCGCGCTGGTCGCGTCCCCTTCCCCTTCTTCTCTTCTGGCCGTTATCGCTCTTTGGCCTCCTTCTCTGCCCGTTGTGGCACTGCCCTTTCTCTTTGTTGTCTTTCTTTGCTTCTCTTCTGTCGCTTCTTGCGCTACTTTCACCCGTTCGCTCTCCCCAGTCTCCTCTCTCTATCTTCTCTCATTTTTTTCACTCCTTCTTCTTGCTCTTCCTTTTCTCCTCTCTCTCTCTCTCCTCTCTGCTATCTCTCACTTCTGCGCGTTCTTTCTCTCTTTTGTCTCCGCCTTACCCTTCTCTTCTCCCCTCATCTTTCTCTACCACTATTCCGCTTCTCCACTTCCGCTTCGCTTTTTCCTCCTGCTTTCTCTCTACTCTTCGACCTTATCATTCTGCCCTTGTTCTTTTGCTCCTTCTCACGTCGGTCTATTGCCTTCTTGATTCTTCGAGCATCCTCCTATTCGGTTCCTCTCCATCTTCTCCTCTTCTTCACTCTGTCTCTTCCTTCTCTCCCTTTCTGTCTCTCCTTTCTGTCTCGCCCTTCTTACTCTCCTCTTCTCTTCCGGCTTCTCTATCCCTCTGCTCTATCATTCGTTCTCTCTCTCGTTTCTTTCTCTTCCCTTTTCTCCGCTATCTCTTCTTCTCTCTTCCTTGTATGCGTCTTCTCCGTTGTCCCCTCCTTTACTCCGCCCTGTCTCGTGGCCTCGTCTCCTCTTCCTGCCCGCGTTGTTGTCCGCTCTCGCGTTCTTCTCTTGCTTTCTTCTTTCTTCTCTCTTCTTCCTCTCTGCTCCTTTTTGCTCCTTCGTCTTGTTGCTCCTGTAGACGTACCTCTTTCTGCTTCCTCTCTCCTTCTCGCCCCTGCTGTCTTCTCTCGCCTCTTATTATTCGATCTCGGCATCGTCGTCTTCTGCAGCTTTTCCTTGCGATTCTCCTCTCTTTTTCCCCTATTCCTCTTTCCCTTGCTCCCTTCCTCTCTTTCGTTCTCCGAGCTCTCGTGCTCTTTCCTATTCTCTTTCCTGGCCCTTGCGCTCTCCTTCATCTCCTCCTCTTCTCCTCTACTCTCTTCTTCTCTGCTTCTTTTCTCGTTCCTTCCGCTACTTTGTCTTCCTTCTCTTCTCCATCTCTTGGCTTCGTCCTTCGTTTTATCTTTTCGCTCTTCATCTCCTTCTCTTCTTCCTAACCGGTGCTTCTTTCTCTCTTCCTTTCTTCTCCTACTTCTGCCTGATTCTCTTGTTCTCCTATCTGCAGATCTTTCTTCGCTTGATCCTCTTTCTCCGCTTTCTCCTACTTCCAGCGGGTCCTTTCCCTCTCCTTGCTCGTCCTCCTCCCCCCTCTTCTTTCGTCTCCCCACTTCTGTCTGCCCTCCTCGGCCCGCTCAGACCGCTTTTACATTCTAACTTTCCTTTTTTTGCTCCTCTATTGCTTTACTTTTCTCACCCCTCTTCTCATTCTCCCCCCCCTTACTCTTCCCCTTACTCATTCTCTTTCTCTCTCTCGCCTACTCTCTGCTGCGGCACATTCATTTGCTCTTTTAGATCTCCTGCCTCGCGTTCCTATACTCTCTTCTCGCTTTCCTGTCCTCTCTCTCCCCTATTCTTGATTTCTCTCTCACTGTTCGATTCACGCCTTTTTCCGCATACTTCTTTTTCCGCCTTCCTCTCCTATACATGTGTCGATGTCTTCGTTTCTTTTCTCGCCGGTCTCCTTTGCTGCTCTCACCTACTCCCTCCTCTATCGTCTTGCTGCTTCCTTGTTCTCTCGTACTCTCTCCCTGTCGTGTTTCTCTCCCCGGCTCGTCTCCTTCTTTACAGCTCCGCTCTCCCTCCTCGTGTCTATCCTTTTCCCTCTCCTTTTCCCCTACTCCTCGTCTTTTTTTGCGCTCTCCAATTTCACCTCTCTCTCGTATTCCGTCTCTTCGCCCCTCTCTAGCTTTTCTTTCTCATCTCTTCTCTTAGCTCACTTGCTCTACCGGCGCTCTCTTCGTTTGTACTCATTTCTTCTCTTCTCTGCTGCTTTCGGTTTCTCTCTCTGCTTTATCGTGTTCGAGCCTCTTTCTTTTTCTCTTCTCTTTTTTACTTCTCTTCTCGCTTGCTTCTTCTCACTTTCTCTTATCTCTTATCCTTACGTGTCTCTCTCTCTGATCCGTTCCCGTTCCTATCTTTCATCTTCTCTCGCGCTCGTTCTTCTCGTCTCTTCCGCTCTCTCTCTCTCTCCCCTTATTTTGATATCTTCTCCACTCTACACCTTTCTTTCATTCGATTTCTCGCCTCCGCCTTCCTCTCATTTCTCCTTCTCCTCTATGCTCGGCTGAATTTCCTGTCCGTCTCGCTGCTGTCGTTAGCCCCTTCTCTCCTCTACTACTCTTTTTCTCTCTTTCCTTCTTCTTCTTCCTCTTCGCTCCCTCTCTTACCCTTTTCTATATGCTCCTCTCCATTCTTTCTCCTCTCTCTCTTCCTTCTCGCCCTCTACTACTCTCTCCCTTCTTCTCGCACGCTTGCTTACCTTTCTCCCTTCTCTCTTGATTTCCGTCTACCACTTTTTCTTTCTTCTTTCACTCGCTCTCTTTTCTCTCGCCCCTGCTCTTTCTGCTGTTACCTTCTATCCTCGCTCTCTTCTCGCCTCCTCCTAGCTTTTTGCTCCCCTTCTTCGTCTCTCTTTCCTCTTTATTTTCTCATCTACTCTGCTTCTCCTGTCTCTTTTTATGCTCCCTGCTTCCTCTCGTCGGCTCTCCGCTCTGCTTTCTTCTTAGCCTGCTCGACACATTCTTCTGTTTGGCTCTACTACCCTTATCCCTCTTTAGCCCGTTCCTTCGCTTCTCTCTTTGCCTGTTTCGCTTCTTCTGTCGTTTACTCTTCCTTCTGTGCTTTATATTTTCTTTCTTATCCCCCTGCACTGCTTCTCCTACTCTCTATGCTTTCTCCTCTTTTCCGCTTTCTCCTTCCCGCCTTTCTCTTTCTCCTTTCTCTCTCTTCTCCTCTCTATTTCACACTCTGCTCTCTCTCTACCCGCCTTCTATCTTTTCTCTTCCTCTCCCTTATTCATGCTCTGCTCCTTCTTCCCTGCGCTCACTTTTTTTTCTTCCGCTTTCTCCTCACTCTTCTCCTCCATCTTCCTCTTTCTTCTTCTCTTGTCGTTTCGCGATCTTCTCTCTTCTTCTACTCTTCTATTTTCCGCTCTCATGCCCTCTCCTCTCTTGCGTCTGCTACGCTACCTTCGTCTCTGTTTTCTCTTTCCGTCTCTCATTCTTCGGTCCTTGCTTTCTCTCTCGTCTCCTCTTCTCCTGCCTTTTCGTCGCTCTCTCCCCTTCTCTTTTTCTTCCAGCTCCCCTCGCCTTTGTGCTCTTCTTATCTCTATCTCTCATTTTTCTATCTGCGTTCCCATCTCTCCTGCGTTCCTTTGGCGCCATTTACGCTCTCTCTCTCTCTTCACCCTTCGGTTACTCTCTTCTGATCTTGCCTCTTACGTCTCGCGCTTTCTCCGCTCGTCTCTCTTCCTTCCCTCCGCTCTCCTCTTCTTCTTTTCGGTTTTATCTTTCCGCTCTCTCTCTTCTGCTCTCTTTCCTTTCTATTTTGTCCGTTCGCTCCCGCCGGCTACTTTCTCGTTCTCTATCCTCTCCTCCGCTCGCGTTCCTCTTTTTCTCCGCTTGTCCTCGTCATACCCTTGTCTTCGTCACTCCTCCCCCTCTTCTCCTCATTTTTTTCTTCTGCTTCTTGGCTCCCCTCTTTCTCACTCCTCCCTCATCTCTCTTGCGTCCTTAACTCTGTCTCTCTTTTCTCCGCTTCCTTCTCTGCTGTCTTTCTGCTCTACTCTCTCTCTTTCTCTCCGCTCTCTGTGTTTCGCTCTCTCTTTCCTCTCTCCCCTCTCCTCGTCTTCTTCGCCTTCTGCTCTCCCCTTTTACGTTCCTCTACCTCGCGCGCTCTTCCCCCCTATACCTTCCCCTCTCTGTCGGATTTTTCCTTCTTGCTCTTCTGTCCTGGTAAGCTCCGCGCTTCATTCTCGCTTTCTCTTTGCTCTCTTTCCTCTTTTCTATTTGCTTCTTATTGTTACTGACTTGCTTCGGCTCTCCTTCGCTCTTTCGTTCTTTTCTCCTATTCGCTCTCTGGTTCTGTCCTCTCTCTTTTTCTCCTCCGTCTCTGCTCTCTTTTGTCTCGTCCTGCTTCTTGTTGCTCCGCTCGTTCCTCCTGCTAAGTTATCTCTCTTGCTTCCTGTATCTCTGCTCTCTCTTCTTTTTCTCTCACTCTTCTTTATACTCGTGCTTCCTTGCTCGATCATGCCGTCTTCTTTACTCGTGCGCTCTTCTTTCTCTCGATCTCTCTCCTTTTTCTCTCTCGTATTGTCCGTCGTGTACTCCCTCTTTTATCTTTCTCTTTGCCTCTTCCGTTTCCCCCAATGTCCTTTCCCTTTTTTTCTGTCTCTCTCCTTAGCATACTACTCTTCTCCTTCTCTCTCTCGATCTTTCACGCCTCCTTCTTCTAGATTTCGTATTTTTTCTTCTCTGTTCTTCTCTCCCTTCTCTCCTCTCCCTCCTCTTTTTGCTTTCTCTTTCTTCCGGAGCGTCTCTTGGTATCTGTTGTCGGACCCTTTCTCTCCGTCTGCCTTCTCGTCGCTTCTCCTTGGCCTTCCTCTCTCTCTTCTGTCTCACCTCTGCTCTCTCGTCTGTGCTCTTCCTATCGTGCTCGTTCGTCTTGCTTTTCGTTGTCCTCGCTTCGTATCTTCCTTTTCTCCTCTCTCTCTTCCCCTCTTCCTCTTTCTTCTTTCTCTTGTCTCTCTATCTAGCTTTCTGCCCCTTATACCGCTATTTTCTGTCTCCTCTTTTCTTCTCCTCTTCTTCTCCTCTACGATTCCCTCTCCCTCTTCTCTTACTCGTGCTTTTTTTCTGGTGTCACTTCTTTCTCCTTCTCCTCTTCACTTCTTATCTTCTCGATCGCGTTCCCGTTTCTTGTCCTTTCCCTCCCACCTCCTACTGATTACTCCCTCTACCTTTTCTTCTCGTTCATCTTCTCTACACTCGCCTCTCTGCTCCCCTCCGTGCCCCGTGTGCTTTCTTGCTCTCTTTTCTACTCTATCTCTGCTTCTCTAATCTTCTCTTTTTGTTATTGAAAACTCCCAAGACAACAACCTCTCTCGTCTCTTTACTTTCCCCGCCCCCTCTGTGCTGATCTCCCGTCTCTCTTCCTTACCTCGCTTTTTTACTCTTCTCACTCTCTCGTTTCTACCCTCTTCGCTTCGAGCCGTTCTTCGTCTGCTCTTTTCTCGCTTCGTGATACTTTTAGTCCTTTTCTCTTCCTCTTCGTTCTCTCTTCTTCTGCTTCTCCTCTTTTTCCTCTCTCTTATTCGATGCCTTCCTACCAAACAGCTCTCTCTCTTCTGCCATTTTCGATCCTTTTTCTTCCTTTCTTCATTTCCCTCTACCTTTGCCCCTTTCTCCTCAATCTACTCTCTTTCGCTCCCGTGCTCTCAGTCCCTCTCGATTCATCTCGCTCTTTCGTCCTTGTCTGCCTCTCTTCTCGTGTTTTGGCTGCGGCTCTCTCTCCATTGTCTATCTAACGTCTTCTCCTCTCCCCTCTGTTCATCCTCATGTCTCTCGCATTCTCTTCACGTCCTAGTCTCTCTCTTCTGCTCTTTCTCTTCCTCTCCGTTTCTCGCTTCTTTTTTTTGCTTCTCCTCTTCTCCCTCTCTTGTCTCTCCGCTGCCTTTCATCTTTTCTTAACTTTATGCTTCCCGGCTCTACTTGTCTCTGCTCCTCTCTCCGTTCTCTCCTCGTGATTCCTCTCGCTCGGCGCTCTCTTCCCTTGGCTTCTCCGGCTTTGTTCTGCTTCTCTCTATCCTCTCTTCTCGATCTCTACTCCTTCTCTCTTCGTCTCTCGCAGATGTTCGGCTCTGCGCTTTTCACCTCTTCCCTCTGTTTTCCTGCTTCTCTCTCTCTTTCCAACCTTCTCGGCTTTCTGTTTCTCTACTTTGCTGTATTTTTCTTTTCTCTCTTTTCTCTCGCCTTCTTCTTCTCCCCTCCCCCCATTCGTTCTTTCTTACGCTCCTCTCTCGTCTGTTCTCCTTCCATCTCTAATTCTAATAATCTCTCCTACTTCTCGTTTTCTTCCTTTTTTTCTTTACCTCTTCTCCTCCCATCCCTCTCTACTCTCTTTCTCTTTTTTCCGTCTCTCTCTGCCTTCTCCTTCCCCCTCTAGTCCTCTCTCTTCTCTTCTACTGTCTTCTCTCCTCTCTCTCCTCTTCAATCTCTCTTAATATCGTTTTTTCATCCTCTTTCCTCTACTACTCCCTGGCTCGCTTTACTCCTTTCTCTGCTCTCCTCTGCCTACTTTCTTCTTTGTTTCCTATTTTCTCTCCTCTCTCTCTCTTTTCTCACTCCTGCTTATTCCTCTTCTACTCCCTAGCTCCTCTCTTTTATCCTTCTCGGCCCCCTACTCTCTCCTTCACGTCCCCTCTTCTTGCTCGTTTCTCTTTCCTACTCTGCGCGTGTCATCTTTCCTCGCATTGCTTCTTTCCCTTTCCTCTTTTTTTCTCGCTTGCGCTCTCCTCGTTCTCGCGTTGGCTGCGCTTCCCCCCCTGCCTTTCTACTTCTTTCTCTTCACCCCTTCTCTCTTTGCTCCTCTGTCCCCTGTTGTTTCTCTAAGTCGTCTTCTCTCTCTCCTCTCTTCCGCCTTTCGTTCTTAGCCTTCCTTCCTCTCCTATTTCTTCTCTCTCTCTGCTTTCCGCTTTTAGGCGTCGCCACTCTCTTTTCGGCCTCCTTCTCTCTCCCCTCCTATTACTCTCACGTCTTTCTGTCTTTCTCGTCTTCATCGTTATCTTCCTGCCACTTCCGTCTCTCGCCTGGTCGCTCTCTCTCCTTCCTTCTTCCCTTCTCTCCTGCTCCGTTTGTTTCCTTTCTCTTGCTTCTCCCTTTCCTCCCTCTCTACTCTCTTTTATCTCGACACGCCCTTTTTCTCTTCTCTTTCGTGATTCTCTCTCTCCTTTGCTTCGACTCTTCTCCTCTCGCTTCGTTTCCCTCTCTCTGCGCGTCTTCTTTCCTCCTCTCTCTTTCTTCTTCTCGCTCTTCTTCTACCCTTCTTCCTTTTCTTCTTTTCGCGTCTCTCTCTTGCGCTCATCTTGTCATTACCCGCTCGCCCCACGCTCTCTCTACTCATTCTTTTTTCTCTTTCCTTTACTCTGTCTCCTTCCGTTGGCTGCTCTTCTGTCTTTCGGTCCTCCTCCTCCTCTCTCTTTTTCTTCTCTCGTCTTCTCGCGTCTCCCTGTACTCTTCTCGTCTTTGCCCTTGTCTGCTGTCGTCTCTCTTCGTCTACTTCTACTACTCTGCTTCTTCCCTCCCTCATCGTTCTTTCTTACCTTTTGCTTCGTTCCTGGCTTTTTCTGTCTCCTTATTCTCTCTCTCTCGCTTGCTTTTTCGTCTCTGCGCTTCTCTCTACTTTTTTCCTCCCCCTTCTTTTCCTTCTTTTTCTCTTGGCTAGCTTTTCCTTTCTCTGAGGCTCTTCTCTAGGCCTCTTCTCCCTACTTACTTTTTCCTCTCTCAGCATCGGCCTCTGCTATCCTCCTCGCGACTGCTTAACTCCTTCCTCTTCTGTGCGTTTCCTCTTTCCACTCTCTTTCTCGGGCTTTTCGTCTCTCGTTCACTCTACTCCGTTTTCTTTTCTTACTCTTCTCTCTCTTCGCTCCCTCTCTTCCTTCACCTCCTACTCCCTTCTGCCTTATCTGTTTTTTTCTTTTTCTCTCTCTCTTTCTCTCTTCTCCTCCTTACTCTTATATTCAGCTGTCTTCGCTCATCATACGACTCTCTCTCCCTTCTTTCTTTTGCCCTTGCTACTCTTCTCTCTCTCTCCTTTTATCGTCTCTCTCTTCTCTCTTTCGCGTTTTGCTCGTCCGTATGCTTCACTATTTCCTCACTTTTTGTCTCTTGCTTTCACTCTGTCGGATTTCCCACTTCTCTCTGCAAGCTTCGTCTTCCTTCTTCTTCGCCAAGCTTCTTTTCTTTTTTCGTCTCTTTTTTCTACTGCTTTTTCGCTTCTCCTTTTTCACTGTCCTTCTCTTCCTTTCTCTCTCTCTTCTTACGTTCTATTTCTCTCTATTCCTCCTTCTCCTGAGCGCTTCTCTCATCTCTTCGTCTCTCCCTCCGTCCGCTCCACTCCTCTTTTTCCTCTCTTACGTTTCTCGCTGTGTTTGTTGCTTTCCTCTCTTTTTTCCTTCCCTCTCTGCATCATTTCTTCTTTCTGCTTCTGCTTCTGCTCTTCTTCTTTCTTTGCTCTTTTCCTCATCTCTACTCTCTTATCTCTTTTCTTTTTCCCTTTCCTTCCCCCTCTCTTCTTTCCCTGTCTTTGTCCATCGGCGGGCTCCCTTTTTCTTTCTCTCCCCGCTCTTTATCCTTCCACTCCTCTTTCGTCTCATGCTTTCTTTCTCGCTGCTGTCTTCGTCGGTCTCTTTCGTTCATTCGTTTCTCCCCTTCTTCTCTGTTGTTTCTTCTCATTATTTTAGTCGTCTTCTCTTCATCTCTGCGCTGTTGCGCTCTCATCTTTGCCTGCTTCGGTCCCTCTACATCTCCGTTTCTGTTCTCTTCTCCGTGTCTCTCTTCTCTTTCTCTCTCGTTTCCCTTCTTCTCGCTTTACTTACACCTCCATCTATTTTCCGCTGTCTGACACCTCTTCGCTCGTCGTGCTTTGCTACGCCTCTTGCTTCTTTTCCTCTATTTCTTCTTTCGTTCTTTCTCGCCTTTTTCTTCACTTCTCCTTCGCTCTGTTTCTCTTCCTTTCTTTCCTCTTCCTCTGCGTTCTCCGTCTCTCCTCACTTTTCGCCTTCTCTTCTCTCTTTCTTTTCGTTCTTGCGTTCTGCTCTTCTGTACCGCTCTTTCTTCTGGCGTTTCTTGCTTCCTAATTATTAGCTGCTGTTCTTTGTCTTCTGCTTGTCTTTTGACTTTTATTTCCTTCCTTCCCTCTGCCTTCTCTTCTTGCTCGCCTTTCTTTCTCTTACTTCTCCATTCTCGTTCTTCCTCTCCTCTCTGACTCGCCCCTCTGGCATTCTTCCTCTCTTCCTCTGCTCTTCTCCTCTGCTCTTTCTTTGTGCGCTTTCGCATTCTCTTCCTTCTTCGTCCTCTCTCTGCCTGTCCCTTTCACTCTCACCTTTTTGCTCTCTTTTTCTATTCCCGCTACGTCTCTCTTGGCTACTACTACTTCTCCTCTTCCCTCCCCCTGTCTTTTCTCTCTGCTCTACTCGCTTCGCGTCGACCTTGCTTCCGGTTTTCCGCTCCCTCTCTACTCATACTTTCTTTCCTTCGCTTCGTTTCTTCTCTTCTGTTGTTTCGGTTTTTTCTTTTTCGGCTCTCGTCCCCCGCTTACCCGTTTCTCCTCTTCATCTTCCTCTTCTCTGTCTCTTCTCTTTCTCTCTCCCGCGTCCCTCACTGTCTCTTCCTTCTAGCTGCTCCTCTTCTTCTTTCTTAACTCTTCTACTCTCCTCTTTCTTATATTCTCTTCCTTATCCTGTTTCCGTTCCTTCGACTTCCCTTCCTTGTCGCTCTCTCGTTTCCTCTCCCGGCTTTCTATCTCTCTTCTGTTCTTTCTCTCTCTCCCTCTTCGTTTCTCGCTCTTCTTTATCCTCTCTCTCTCTTCCTCCTCCCATGTCTTCTCCTCTCTCTCTCGCCTTCTACTTCTCTTCGCTACTCTATTCTCCTTTCTACTCGTTCTCACTTCGGTTCTTGCCCTCACTCTCACCTCTCCTTTCTTCTCTTCGCTCTTCCCTCTCTGCTCTTTCTCTCTCCCTTCTCTCCTATTCTCTTCTTTTCGCGCTTTCTGTCTCTTGCATCCTCACTCTCTTTCTCCTTTTCCCTTCTCTGACCCTCTGTCTCCCTTCTCTCTGTTGTCTTTTTTTTCCTCCATTCTTGGTCTGCCCTTTACGCCTTCTCTTTCTTTCCAGCCTTTACTCCTCCTGTTCTCCCTTCACCCTTTCCACCTCTTCGTTTACTTTGCCTCTCTTGTCTTCTTTCTTTTTTGTTTGCTTTTGCTCTTCTCCTCTCCCCCTGCTTTCTCCTGCTGCTCTTACTTCACCTTTCTTCTTGTCTCGCGCTCGTCCCCCGCTCTCTATTCCGTTCTTTCGCCTCTCTTCTCACTCTCTTCCTTTTGTCTCGTCTTCTCTCTTTCTCGTCTTATTCTCTTTTTCTCGCTCCCCTTCTGCCCTCTTCTCTCTCGTTCTTTCGTATCCTTGCTTTTTTCTTCTATCCACGTTCTCATATTGTCTCTCTCCTCTCTCTTTTCTTCTTCTTGCCGCCTTTTTCTTCCTTGTTCCTACTCCTGCTCTCGCTTCTCTCTGCTCCTCACTCCAACCCCTCTCACACCCCTCCATTCTCTCTTCTCCCCCTTTTTCTTGTTACGCCTCTCTCTTACGTTCTTATTGTATTCTTTTTTCTCTGTTATTCTCCTCTTTCTTCCTCTCCTTCCTTCTTGACTTCTTCTTTCTCCTCCTCCGCTCTTCTACTCTTCTTTACTTTATCTCTTCCCTTCTTCTCTGTCTCTCGCTCTTCTCTCTTTTGCCGGTGTTCTCCTTTTTTTTCTTCTACCTCTCTCACTCTTCTCTACCTCTTCTTCTTTCTTTCTTCTTGCTTTCTCACTTCTCTTCTATCTCTCTCCTCTGTTTTTTCTCCTTCTATCTCTCTCCTACTCTTCATCTTTTCCTTTCTCTTCTTCCCTTCCTCTTTCTCTCTCTTTCTTTCCTCCTACTCTTTTTCTCTTCGTATCTGCTCCGCGCTCCTTTCCTCTCCCCCTTTCTCTCTCTTCTTCTCTCTCCCTGATCTTTCCTCGCGTTGCTTTCTCTCTCGTCTGTCGCCGGCCTCTTCTCTCTCCTCTCTCCTACGTTCTCCCATATGGTCTGTCCTTTTCTCTTCTGTCTTCTCTCTCTGTTCGCTCTCTGATTGTCCCACCTCCTCATCTCCCTCGCTTTCCTTCCTCTTCTTTCCTCTCTTCTGCATTCTCTCTTCGCGCTTGTTTCATCGGTCTTCTTTTATACTATCTTCTTCTCCTCCTCTTTTCTCTCTCTCTCTTCTTTGTCCTTTCGTCGCTTTCTCCTTCTTCCCTTTCTTGGTGTTTCCGTGCTCTTCTCCCCCCTTGCCCTTTCTTCTTATCATTGTCTCCACCTTCTCTTGCTTCTCTATTTCCCTTTTCGCTCTCCCGCCCGTTTCTTGTCCCCCCCCTATTACACACCCCCCTTCTCTTCTCCGCCCTTTCTCTCGCAGCTTACGGCCTTCTCGCTGTCTCCGGCTCTCTATCTTGCTCGTACTTCTCTCCCTTTCGCCTTCGCGTTCTGTCTTCTCGTCTCTCATTGTTTCGTTGCTCCTCTCTCCCCCACCTCTCTCTTCCGCTTTTTCCTCCGCTGCCGTTTCCCCTCTCTCTCTATTTCCTCGCTCTATCTATCTTCTCTATTTTCTGCTCGTCTTGACTTCTACTTCTCGCCTCCCTCTACTTGTTGCTCCTCTGATTCTACTTCCTTTCTTGCTCTTTCTGCGTCTCTCCTCTCCTCGCTCATCGTGTTCCGTCTCTTCCTCCTTTTCTCTCTTTCTTTCTGCCTCTTCCTGCTTTTCCTCTCCTCTCTCTCTTACCGTCTCTCTATTGTCCTTTCTCCTCTAGTCCGCCGCCTCTCGTCTTATCTCTTGCTTCTACTTCTTCACTTCTTCCTCTCTCCTTTTTACGCCTTTCTATCACTCCATCTTCTCTTTTTTCCTTCTCTCTCTCGTTCCTCTTCTTTCCTCTGCTTCTCCTTCTCCTCGAGCTTCTGCCAGTTTTTTTGTTCTAACTTCCTCGTCCCTCTCTCTCCCCTAGTCATTCTCTATCTATTCGCTCTTCCTTCTTACACCTCTCCTCTCTCTTTTCTTCTCTCCTCTTTCTCTTCGTCTCTTTATCCTTCTCTCCTTACTCTTCCGCTGTCTTTAGGTCCTTTCTTCTTCGCGTCTTTCTTCGGTCTCTTCCTTTTCTCTCTTTCTTCTCGTATCCTTCTTTCCGCACTCTCTCGGCTCTCTTTTGCTCTCTTCTTTCGTTTCTTCGCCTCCTTTCGTTCCTTCTCTCGCCTCCCTTCTACTTTCGTGCTTTCTCTCTTCTGGTTTTACTCGTCCCTCGTTTCTACTTCTCTTTTCTCTTCTCGTTCCCTACTTCTCCTGCTCTCCTTCCTCTCTTCCTTCTTTCCTCTCTCTCCCTGGCTCGCTCTTTCCCTTTTTCTCTCTTTGGCTCAGCTCTTGCTGTTAGTCGTTCTGCCGTCTCTCCCGTCCTTTTTCTTCTTTTTGTCTCCCCTTGTCTCTCTGCTCGCTCTCTTATGTAACTTTCGTTGTTCGATTTCTCTGTACTCACCCTTCTCTGTCGCCTTCTTCTGCTGTCGTACTTCTCTTCTCGCTTTCCATTCCTCTTGTCTTCCTTTTCGCCTTTCTTCTTTTCGTTATTTTTGCTCTGCTTCTTCGATTCCCACATCACCTCTCTTCTCGTCCTCGTTGTTTCTCTATTCTGCCTTCTCTCTGCTGCTTCGTCTATGCTCTCCTTCTCTGCGTCTCGTTGTCTTCCTCGCTTTTGGACTCTTCTTACTTGTTCTTTCTCCCATTCCGCTTACTCTTCTCTTCTGCTTCTTCTCTCCTTACCTTGCTCTCTAGCTCGCTACTTCCGCTTAGTTTTCCTTCCTCTCCTTCTCCTCTTCGCCTATCTCACCTACTTCTACTTCTTTTATTCATTCCTTATTCTTTCTGGCTTCCTTCTTCGCTCGTCTTCCGTCTTTCCTCTTTTTCTGACATCTCTCGCTGTCCGTTCATCTTCTTGTCTTTCTCTGCTTTTTTTCTTCACTCTCGCGTTTCCTGTTCCTTTCGCTCCCTGCTCGCTTTCTTTTCGCTGTTTCTCTCCTCTCCTCTTTCCTTTCTCTTGTTTCTTGCGCTCTATTCTTCTCTGCTTGTCGATCTTTCTCACTCGTTCTCATCGTACGCGCTTCTCTTTCTTCGCGCGCCTCTACTTCCCCATTTCTACTCTTCTTTTTATTCCTGCCTCGCTTTCCTCGTCTCTTCTTGCTTATCTCCCCCACCTTACTCTCTCTCTCCTGCCCTCCTCCTTTCTTCCTTAGCGCTAACTCCGTCTGCTCTCTTTTCTTCTTGTTTCCTCTCTGCGCTCTTTCTCCTCCTCTCATCCCTTCAGCTTCTATTCCTTCATTCTCACATCTTTTATACTCCAACTTAGTTTTCCCCTACTCTTTGTTCCCTCTGTTTCCTCGCGTACCGCTCGTGACCTCTTCTTTCCATCTTTCTTCGCTCCCACTCTTGCTTCGGTACCGCTCTTTCACTCTCTTCCTCGTTCCTCATATTTTTTTTCTCTTTCGTTCGTCTTCCTTTTCTTCTGTCTCCTCTGAAACTCTTTCCTCGTGCTCTCTGGTATCGCTCTCCTTAACCCACTCCTTCTTTGTCTCCTTCTTCGGTGCCCCTACTGCTCTCACGTCTTATTCCTCTCTGCATTCTCTTGTTTTCGCATCGATTCATCGCTTCCTGTCGCCTTTCTTCCTCTTCTTCAGTCTGGCCTCTTGATTCTCGTTCCTCCTCCGCGCCCCCCCTTCTCTCCTGCTTGTTTTTTTCTTTGTTGTGTTTCCTAGCTGTTCTCGCGTTCCCCTTCTCTTGTCCTCTCTATTCCCATCCTCCTACTCTCTTCCTCTCTCGGCCCTTCTCCTTCTTCCGTTCCTCGTACCCCGTCTCTCTTCACTCTCTCTTCTTTTCTCCCTCCTCTGTCTCGCGCTTCTACCCCTCCTCTTTTTTCTCACTTATTTTCTCGCATCTCTCTTCTTCACTCCTCCCTTCTCTCTTCTACTTCTTTCCGATCTCTGCCGGCTGTCGTCCCTCTTCATCCGTTCTTCTTGTTCTCCTTCTCTCTCTCCTCTCAACATACTCTCTCTCTCTGCTCTCACCTAAACCTCCTCTTCACTCTCTCTACCCTGCCTTTTTCGTTCGCTTTTTTCTCTCTCTTCTTCCGCTCCATCTCTGGTTCTTTCTCTCCCTTTTTTTTTTTCTTATCTTGTACTCGCTCTCGCTGCCTTCCTTCGCGCTGCCTAACGCCTGCACGTCCCGCTCTATTTTTAGTCTCTTCGCTGTGCTTTTGCTCCCTCTCTTTCTCCTCTTGGCTTTCTCTTGCTATTCTCTCTCGCATTCCTCTTCCTATTTTTCGCTCCGTCCGTTTTCGTCGCCTGTCTTATATCCCTTCTTATCGTCCTCTACTTCTTTTCTCTCTCCCTTCAGGCGTCTCTCTGCTTCCTCCTTGCTCCTACTTTTACCATCTCCACAGTCTCTCTCATCTCTCTTTTCTCCGTTCTAGCTCGTCGCTCTTCTTCTCTCTCTTTCCCGACTGTGCGTGGCTTTCGCCTCTCTCGTTCCCTACTTCTCGCTTCACTGTCCGCCTTTTTCTCTCTGCTTTGCTCTCTCGTCTCTCGACTCCCTTCTGCTCTCGCTTTAGAACCGGTGTCTTTGGAGCGTCTGGGATCTGTCTGGTCGTGCCATTGTGCTTTTCGCCTCTTTATCGCGTACGGCCCTCTTTAGTTGTTCTTCTCTGCGCTCCGAGCTCTGTTCGTGGCGCCTCTTTGTCCCTCTTTGCTCGTCTGCTCTTCCTCTCTTGTCACTCTCGCTCTCCTCTCTCTTTTCTCTTTCCCGCTCTATTAGTCTCTTACTTTTCCCCCCCCTTAGCAACCCTCTCTCTCTTTCTTTCCTTCCCTAGCGTCTTCCTTCTTCCTGCGCTTCCCTTCGTCGCTCTTTCGCTTCCTCGCCACTCGGGGGTGCGCTGTAGTTCCTTCGCTTCTTATCTCTTCTTATTATGCCGCCCTCGTTCCAGTTCGTCTCTCTACTTTCCTCTTGTTCAGGCTCGGCGGATTTGCTTTTTTGCTCCTTAGTCTCCCCTTCTCTTCTTCTTCTATGCTACTTTGTCTCTCTGACTCTTCTTCGTTCCTTCTTCGTCCAACCTCTTTGTCCTGTGCTGGGTTGTGCGTCGTTTTTTGTTGTGAGTGTTTTTTCTGTTTTTGTGGGGTGTGGAGGGTGCGTGGGGGTGGGGGGGGTGGGTGTGGGGGGGGTTTGGGTTTTGTTCTTTTTGGTTTTGCGCTTGTCTTTCCTCTCTAGTTCTTCCTTTCTCTCTTTGTCCTCGTCTGTCCCTTCGGGTTTATTCTGGAGCCTCTGTCTCGTGTTTCTGTGCCCCTCGCGCCCCTCTCCTTACCGGTCCTCTCCTCTTCCTCTCCGTCCTTTCGCCTTCTCTCTCTACCTATCGTTCGCTCTTCGCTCTCTGCGCAATCTACCTCCTACTTTCTCGCTTCTCTACCTCCTTTTACCCATCTCCTCTGCTTTCCTTTCACTTTCTTCTCTTCCCTCATCTCTCCCTTTCCGTTTCCGCTCTCGCTGCGCTCTACTTTCTCTATCGCCCCCTTTGGTGTCTCTCTTCTGCGACTTCTATCTTTCCTTACACGACGTCGAGTTTTCCCTTCTCTCTCGTATCTCGCCGTCTCTCTCTTTCTCTTCGCTTCACCTCCTTCGTTGTCCTTCTGATTGTTTCTTCCCGATCTTTTTTTCTCTCTCATCTGCTCTTTATCTTTCTATCTGCAGCTCCGTCGTCGCTGCTGTCGGCTTTCTCTCTCTTCTCTATCCTTTCGTTACTCTTCTTGCTTCTTTCTTCCTTCTCCTCTGTCGTCTCTTTCATTTCGCTGTCGTCTTCCTCGTCGGCCTTTCTTCTTCTCACTACCCACACCCTCTCTCTCTGCCTCTCTCTCCTCTTACATTTTCTCTTCGCCCCTAGGACTCATCGCTCGCGTGCTCTCTATGTTCCTCGTCGCTTCTCTCGGTTCTTTCTCAGCTTCGCTGTATCTCACCCTCCTTACTCCTTTGGTTCTTTCCGCTCTGCTTCTCTCGTTACCCTCTTCGTATTCTCCTATGTGCTGCTTTGCTCTCCTCCATTCTTACCTCTCTCTTTTCGGCGTTCTGTCTTCTTCTCCCTAACTTTCGGCTCTCCTCTCTTCATTCTCTCTCTTTGTGTCTCTCCTCATTCCCTACCCTGCTCTCTTTCCCTCTTTTCTCTCTCGCGTCTCTCTCCCTTTCGTCTACGCTGCTCACTCTGATGTTCTCTCTACCGCGCATAGCTCGTCGCGTCATCTCCACCCTTCGGCTTCTTATTCTAAGACTGTTGTTTGTCCCCTTAACTTTTGGTTTTCATTTGGCGTTTTCCTTGTCGATTAGTTGGTTGTGGTGTGACAGTTCTTTAGTGGGGTTAGTAGTGAGTGTTTTGTGTGTACACCTTCCAAAACTAATACTCAGTTCTAACACGTGTGGTGCCAAGACCCCACTCCGAGTGTGTGCCTGTAGATAACCTGTCCAACCCGACTCCCCCACACTCCGCTCTCGCCTGCTCTCTCCTGCCGCCTCTTGCCCCTCTTCTCATTTTCTCTTTTGTTCTTCTTCTTCTTCACCTATCCTTCTCTCCCTCGCTTAATTCCTCTCCGTCTCCTGCTTCGCTCTCTCCTCTTTTCTCTCCGCTTCCGTTTTCGCTTTTTTATCCTTCTGCTCTCGCCTTCTGCTTATCTCTCTCTCTTTTCCCCCCTGCTTCCCCTCTTCCTTCTCCGCTCTTCCTTTCTTTCTGCGTTTCTCTTCTTCTATCGTAGGGTAGTTGCTCTTCTATCTCTCATTTCGTGTTTCTTCTGCGTTGTCCTCTTCCTTATTTCATCGTTTACATCACTCTCCCTGTCTCGTCTCTGGGTTTCGCTCAGCGCTTTTTTTTTCGTCCTCTTTCTTGTCTCTCCTTGTTTTCTCCTTTCTTTTACGCTTCTCTTTCTGTTCTTGTTCCCCTCTGCTACCTTTAGTTTCTTGCTCTTCGTACTTGCCTTCCTTTTATTCTTCTCTGCTCTCTCTCTATACGTCGATTATCGTTCTCCGTTCTCTTCACCTTTCTCTTTTCTTTTTCTCCTCGCCGCTCCTCCGTTGCTTCGCTCTACCTTGCTTTCTGCTCTCGCGTCTCTCCTCTTTGTCTCGTTCTTTTTTTCTCTGTAGCTTGCCTTCTCCTTTGCGTCAATCCCTCTTCCGCTCACTTCGCCTATTTTTTTCGCTCGTCTTCTCTCTCTCTCTCTCCTCCTCTTCTCCCTTTCTCTTGTTCTCCATCCTCTTTCTTTCTAGCCTCTGCGTCGCCCCCACCTTTCTCGTTTCTCTCTTCTCGCCTGCTCTTCGCTTCATCTTGCTCTCGGTTCTCGCTTTGTCCTTCTTCTTACTTCTCGCACGCTTCTCTTGGCTCGACTCCTCTTTTTCTTCTACTTCTCTCGCTCTGGCCCGTCTTCTCTTCACTCCCTCTGCCTCGTTCCTCTTGTCTTGTGCTCTTTCTTTCTCTTCCCTCTTCTTCTCTCTCTTCTTTCGGCTTCACGTCTCTCTGATCTCTCTCGACCCTCTCTTTTTCGCTTCTCTCCGTTTCTTCTCTTTTTTCTCTCTTTTGTCGTTTCTGCCTCTCTTTCATCCTTTCTTGCCTCTTTCTCGTTCTTCTGACTCCGGCATCTCGTTTCTTACCTCCTCCCTCTCTTCCTCTTCCTTACTGCAATTTCTCCCTGTCTCTCCCTACTCCGCCTTCTTGTTGCTCTCTGCCTTTCTATCTTCCTCCTTGCTTTCTACTTCTACTAGTTACTGCTCCTTCTGTCTGTTCCTTCCTGTCTTTCGTTCTATGCTTTCTCTCCCCTTTCTTCTTCTCTTCCGTCTCTTTCCTCATTTCCGCTTTGTGCCTCTCCCGCCTCTGCTTCTGCCGTCCTACGCACTTCGTTAATTCCTCCGTAGCGCTCATTTTCTTCTCGTCTCTCTTTCTGTTCTCATTCTCCTCTTTCTCCTCACCTACTCCATTCTTCGTTTCTTCTTAGCGCTTTTTCTTCTCTCCTTTCTTCTGGTCTGCTCTTCCTCTTTTTCTTCTCATTCCATTTCCAGTCATCTTTGTTTTCTCTCGCCTTGTCTTCTCTTCCGTCCTACTGCTTTCTCGCTCTCTCTGCGCTTTCCCTTCCCCTCGCTCTCTTCTTTGCTCTTTCCTCTTTCATCCTGCTCTATTCTTTCTCGCTTCTTGTTGCTTTTTCTCTTTCTTCTTTCTCTACTCTGCTTTCTTCTTCAGCTACCTCTCTTTTCTCCTTTTTCTCATCTTCTGCACTTCTTACTTCACGGTTCTCTTTCCTCAGTCCCTCTTTACATCTCTCTCCTTTCTCTCTCTTTCTCTCCTGATTGTCTTCCCTCTTTTCTCGCGTTCTCCTGTCATCTTCCGCTTACCTTCGTCTCTCTTCTCTTCTCGCCTCTTTGTCTTCTCTCTTCTCACCTCTCACGACCTTCTTCCTCCGCCTTTTCTCTTCTATCTTTACTCTTTGCTCTCATCTCTCGCCGTATGATCTCACTCCTTGTCCCTTTTTCTTCCTCCTTCTCGTCTGCTCCTCGTTCTCCTTCTTCTCTTCTCTCGTTTTACTTCTTCTCTTCTGTCTCCTTCTCATTCTGCGGCTGCGTTCTCTCTTCTTTCTTTCTTCTTCTTTTCTCCTCTCTCCTTTTATCCATCCTTTCTCTCTCTATCTCTCTCTTCCCTTTCTGCCTCTGTCCTTTCCTGATTTTTCTTGTTCTCTCGTCCCCTTTCTTCTCCTCTTTCTTGCCTTTTGTCTTCGTCCTCGCCGACACGTTCTCCCCGCCGCTTTGTTCTCTCTTCCCCCTCTTCGTCCTCCCCACTTTACCTCTCTCTCCGCCTACCGTCGTTCTTCGCTCCCGTCTTTTCTCTCTCTACTCCTTTATCTCTCTCATTCTTGCATCTGCCTTCTCGTCTATTTCTTCGCTCTTCTTTGCGCTTCTTTGCTTCCCCTTCCCCTCATCTTCCGTCCTTTCGCTTCTCTTCCTCTCCGACGCTTCTCTTTCTGCCTTCTGCTGCGTTTCCATTGCTCTCCACCCCCTTTTCTCTCGTCCTTCCTCTTTTCCTCTTATGCTGTTCGCTCTCTCCTTCTTCCCTTTCTTCTCCTTTCTAAACTTTTCCAGCATCTTGTCTGCCTTGTCTTGCCGCTTTGCTTTTCACCGTTTCTTACTTCCCCGTCGGTTCTCTACTCTTCTCACTGGCCTTCTTATTTCTCTCTTTCTCTCATTTCTTATCTCTTTCGTCTCTATCCGTATCCCGGCTCCCGCTCTTTTTCTCTTTCTTTTGATCTTTCATCTTCTTCTCTTCTTCGCTCCACTTCCCCTGCCCCGCGACCTCTCTCGTCTGCTTTTCATCCTACACTACTTTTCTGCCACTCTCTGTTCTCTCTCTTCCCCTCTCTTTATCTCTTCCGGTCTTCTTTTCTTTGTAGCTCGCTTCTCTCTGCTCCTCTTCTTCTTATTGTTCTCCTTCCTTTCGCCGCGTTCCTTCTCTCTCTGCTGCGGCTCTCCTCTCTCATCTTCCCCCGCCTATCTTGTGTCTCGTTCAGCCCTCTCTCACCCTCTCTTCTTTGCCTTACCGGTCTCTCTTACTTTCCACTCTGTCTTCTTTTCTCCTTACTTCATTCCCACTCTAATCTCTACTCTTCTCTCTCCTCTCCTTCTTGGTCCGTGCTCTCTGCTTCTTCCATTATCCTGCTTGCCGAAACTCTGCTCCTCCATCTACTGCTTCTCCTCTTATCTTCCTCTCTTTCCGTCTTTTTTGCCTCTCAGGCGCACTCCTCTTCTTGTCGTCTTGTCTTTTCTCTCCTCGTTCGTTCGTTTCTATTTTTTCTTCTTCTTCCCTCTACCTTTCTCCTCTCTCTTTTCTGTCTCTTTCCTCTCTCCTGGCTTCTTTTTCTTTTTCTTCTCCTTTGTGCTCTCATCCCGTTTCCATACCTCTCCACCAGGCTCTGTCTCCCTGCTCTTTCTCGATTTTCTCGAGCTTTCGCTTTCGTCATCTATCTTCGTTCTCGCTCCATTTTCCCTTCTCCTTTTTCTTTTTTCTCGCTTCTCCTCTGTCTCTTTCTCTACTTTTCCTTCTCCTCCTTGTTTTACACTTTCCCTCCGTGTTCTCTCTGCTCTTCCGTCTCTCTCTCTTCCTGGTGTCTTTTCTTTTTGTTTCTACTACTCTCCTACCACTGCCTCTCGGCGCCTCCTCTGCTTTTCTCTTCTCGCTTTTGTTCTACTCTTTACTCTCTCTCTGTCTTCCCTTCTAGTTGATTCTTACACCACCCTCCCCGCCCCTTCCCCTCCCTTTTATCCCTTTACTCTTTTTCCCGTCCCGTGTCTTCTCCTCTCTCGCTGTTTTTTCCTCTCTACTTTCTTTCTCTGTTCCCCTGCTTCCTCTCTTCTCTCTCTTCCTCTCCTCGCTTTTCTTTCTAGCTTCTTCTATTTTTCATTGACTTGCCTCGCTCTTGCTCTCTTGCTGACCTTTTAACTCTGCTTCTCTCTCTTCATTCTTCTTCGGTTCGTCTTTTTCTCTCTCCAACCTCTTCTGCCTTCTTCTCTCGCGTCTCCTACTCTCCCTCACGCTCCCCTCGCGTCTGCCTTTCCACTCGCTCTTTCTCCTTCTCGTCTCTTCTGTCCTCTCTTTCTCCTTGCTCTCTCTTCTCTCTTCTCTTTCTTTCGTCGGACTCTCTCTCGTCTTTCCCTCTCCCACTCGCTCTCACTCTTCTCACACACGACCCTTTCCTTCTCGTTTTGCTCTCCTTTTCTCTTCTTCTTTGCCCTCTTTCTCTTCTTCGTGTCTTACTACTCTTTCCTCCTTTTTTCACTGCTCTTGTTTCTTTTCCGTTTCTGGCTTCGTATTCACACTTCTCCTCTCTTGCATTTTCTTCTTCGCTCTCTTCTCTTCCTTTCAACTCTTCTTCCTCCTCTTTCTCCTTGCATTCCCTCTCTCCTGTCTTTCTCCGCTTTTTCCTCTCTGTCCTCCTCTCTTCGCCCTCCGTCTTCTCCTCCTCTTTCTCTTCCTCTTGATCTTTTTCCTTCTGCTGCTAGCTTTTACTTCCTCCTTTCCTTCTGCTGTCTCTGCTCTTGCCTACCACTCCTCCCTATCTTTCTCTCTTCATTTTCCACTTTCATTTTTGCTTACGCCCCTCTTGCTCCTTCTATGCTACTTCGCGTATTTTCTTCCTTCTTTTTCCTCTTTCCTGTGCCGCGCTTATTCTCTTTCTTCTACTTCTGTGCTACCTCTTTCTCTCGTTTTTACTGCCTCTTCCTCCTGTTGTCTGCCCCTCTCCTCCCCTCCTTCCTCTTCTCTCTCATCTCTCTCAACTCTCTCTTCTCTCTCTTTCTCCCTTTGTACACTCCTTCGATCTGTTTGTTATATCTGCTCTTCTCTTCCTTTTCTCTTCCTCTTTCTACTGTTCTCCTCTTCTGTTCTCCTTCCGTTTCTTTCTCTACTTATCTCTTCTGCTCATCTTGCCCCTCTGCTCCGTCTTTTCATTTCGCCTTCTTCTCTCTTCACCGTCTTTCGGGCCCTCCCGTCTCTCTTCCTCCTTGCCTCTCCTTCTCCTCTCTAACCTCTTGTGCTCATCTTTTCGAACCTCTTTCTTCTCATTTTGATCTCTTTCTCCTTCTCTCGCCGTCCTCTTCGCCCTATTAGCTCTTCATTCTTTCCTGTGCTTGCTGCTCCCTCGTCTCGTCCTCTTCTTTCGCTGCGTTCTTCGTTCTCGCTACACCCTCTTCTACTCATCTTTCCTCGCTTATCTCTCATCTTCACTCCTACCTCCTCTTTACTTGTTTTCTTCCTCTTCTTCTCGTTTGATACACAAACCCCGGGGATTTTGTTTGGTGGGTGTCTTTTTTGTGGTTTTTTGTGTTTGTGTTGTTGTGTTCTTGGTTTTTTTTTTTTTTTTTTTTCCTTTGTGTTTTTTTTTTTCTCATTTTTTCTGCTCTTTTGTCCTCTTCATTCGCTTCCTTTTCTTCGTTTTCTTTCCTTTCCTTCTTTCGTCTATCTTTACAGTAGCGCTCCCTCTTCTTTGCGGCGTCTCTTCCTTGCTCTTTTAAGCTCGTCTTGCTTCTCCTCTTCTTCTTCTGCCCTTGCCTCTTACTCTTTCTTCTCTCTTCTCGTCTTCCAATCTTCTCTCTATATATTCCCCCAGATCTTCTGTCCTCTTATTTTCACGCTTGTTCGCTCTCTCGCGTTCGGGCTCCTCTCCGTTCTCTTTCTCTGTCTTCCTCTTCTGGCCTTTTCATCTCAGTCGTACTACCCCCCTCTGTCTCTCGCTGCGTCCTTGCCCGTGCTCTTTTGATCCTCTAGATTTTCTCTCGCGCGCGCATCCTTTTGTCGCCTTTTTTCGCTTGATACGCTCGGACTTCTTCTTCGGGTCGCTCTTTCATTTCCGATGCGCTCTCTCTTCCCACCCTGCCTCTCTTGCTCTCCTCATTTCGTTCCTCATCTACCTCTCTCCTCCTGCACGGTGTGCGGCCTCCGCCACTCGGTCTTCTTCCTCTTTTAACTCCCTCCATACCTTCTGTTCCTTCCTCGCTTCTTCGCTAGCTCTCCTCCTCTTGTGCTTCCTGCCTTCCTTTCTCTTTCCGTCCTGATCCTAACTCACTGCTACTCCATTTACGTCTTCTTCCTCTCTCTAGAGCTGCGTCTCCGTTGTTCGCGCGCTCTTGCTCTGCGGCCTTCGGCGGGATCCTTCCTCTTCTCTTTAACCTGTCTTCTTTTTCACCTTCTTGCTGTCTGCTTCCGCTAGCTTGTCTACTCTCTTTCTTTTCGTTTCTTCTATCTTCTTCGCTCTTGCTCTCTTAAGCTGGTCCTCCCCTTCGAACTCGTCTCGTCTGCGTCTTCCTTTGACTTACGAAATCGTAAAGCACAACCTCAAAAAAAATAAGAGACGCTCACACGTTCGTCCTCGTCTCTGGTTCTGATTTTGTACCTCTACTAGCTTCTTCGCGTTTTTTTTCTCGACTTCTAGTGTTGTCGATTGCTCTTTGACTTTCCCTTTGGACCTCTTACTGCGTGTATCGCTCGCCGCTTCTTCGTTTTTGCCGCTCTTTCCCTTGTTCGCTCTACTATGTATCCCTAACATCCTCCCTGCTCGTTCCTTCGTTCTTCTGTCTCTCTCTTCATTTTTCGTCTTCTGTCATTCGACTTTCTTTGCGCTTTTCTGCTTTCTTCTCCCTTTCTCGCGCCATGCTTTCTTTTCTCGCCTCCTGTGCTGTCTCGTCCCTCTCATGCTCTGCTCTTTCCTCCTTCTCTGCGTCTTCTTCCCCTTTCGTCTTAACTTTACATTCTGCTCTTGCCTCTTCAGTCTTTTCTCGTCCTCTACCTCTTTCTTCTTCGCTCCTTTCTTCTCTTCTGTCGCTTTTGCTCTCTCTTCTTTTTTCTCGTCCTTATCTAGTTTCCCCTCTCTTTTCTTCTCTATTTTCGTCTCTCTCTGCTGTCTTGTTCTTTTTCTCCTACTTGTCCTTTCCTTGCTGCGCTCACTTTCTTATCTACTCCCTCCCACTGTCTTCTGTTTTCTCCTGCTTCTCTTTTCTTTCTGGCCTCTTTCTTTTTCTTTCGCTGCGTTTCGCCTCTCTACTTTTTTCTACCTGATCTCGTCGTTACCTTCTCTTTCTTTTTTCTTCTTCCTCTCTCCTCTTCTTCTCTTACGTCCTACTCTTGATGTCTTTCTCTTCTCTTCTCTCTTTTTCATTCTTTCTCCCTTTCTTTGCCGTACCTCGTGCTCGTCTTCCCCACTTCCTCCCCTGCCTTTCTCCGATCTGTCGTTTACTTCTTCGCCCTCTCCTTATTCTTCAGACTTTCTTTGTCTCGCGCTTCGCTCTCCCCTCTCGTCTCGCTTACTCTCTCGTTACCTTTTCGCTCTCTCTCTTTTCCCGTCTCATCTCTCTCTTGTCGCCTCCTTGCCTTCGCGATTTCTATTTCTGCTCTTTTTCCCTCTCTCTCGTTTTCCTCCTTCTCCTCTTCGTTACTCGCACTTCTTGTTTCTCTGCCTTTTCTCCCTTCTTCCCTTTCATTCTCATTGCCGCTCGCTACTCCTCTTTTCTCGTCTCTATCTCGACACTTTCTGGCCTAATTCCTTTACAGCTCCTCTGATCTATCTCTCTCCTCTCTTCTTTCCTCCTTCTTCCTCAGCTGTCTTTTTCCTCGCGTCGATTCCATTTCTTATTTCTCTCGAACTTCTCTCCTACTTGCTCTTCTTCTCTCTCTCCTTCTTCTCCTTGCTCCCCTTGTTTCACTCCTCCCCTTCGCTCCTCCACTCGCCCTCATTGCATCGACTCTTTTATCTTATCTTTCCCTTACCTTCTCTTCTCTCTCGTCTTCGCGACTCGCATTGCTCTTTTTATCTCTTCTGCTTTATTTCTTCGTACTTCCTCTCTCTCTCTGTCTCCTCCTTCTCTCCCTTTCATTATTCCTTTCATTTAGTATTCTTCATTTTTACCCTGCTAGCTTCCCGTTCCTCATCTTTCTCCTCTCTCTCTCTTCTTTTTCTCTTTCACTCTCTTCTCCTCTCGCGCTACCTTCGTTCTCCCTTCCTTTCTTATTTATCTTGTCTCTTCTCTGATCGCACCTCTTTTCGTTCCCTACTCCTTCTCCGCTCTCGCTTTCTCTTACTCTCTTTTCTTTCTTTCGTTTTTTCTCTCTGCATCCTCGCTCTCTCCTCTCTACTCCTCTCCTTCACTACGCTGCTCTCTCACGCCCCATCTTTCTTTCTGCTTTTCTTGCTTGCTCTTTCCTCTACACAGCTCCAGCCACACCCATTATTCCGCACCAAACGTCAACTTTACCCTTTTTGTTGTTTGCTTTTTGGACTTCTTTTTGTTTTGTTCCTTAAGCCATCAAACTCATCCATCAACCTCGTGGTAGTACGTTCGGGGGTATGTCTATAACACTCGGACACAAAACTAACAAACCTTCAGCCTGCGCTCTTCTATCGGAGTCTTCTACTCTCCGCCAAAAAACTTTCTCCCCTTCTTTGCTCCTTCGCTCTGCTTCCGTTCTTTCTGCCTTTCTTCTTTTCTCTTTGTCTATCTTCTTCATCCTTTCTTGCTCTTCTCAGCTTCTTACTCTATCACTTATCTCTCGATCCTCTCTGTCCTCTGCTCTCGTTCTTCTCTCCTCTCTCTCTCGCTCCTTTCTCTCTTTCTCTCTCTTACTTTCTGTCACTCTTCCTCTTTACGTTTCGCGCTCCTGCTTCTCCTTCCCTCTCCTCTCCGTCCGCTCGTCTTCCTTGTTTCCCTCTCTCTTTCCCTCTTGCCTACTTTTTCTCTTCTTTCTACTCGCCTCTTCCACTCTGTGCTCTCCTTCTCTCTTGCTTCCTCTCCTTCCACCTTCTTCCTTTTCGCTCCTCTCTTCTTTTCTCGTGGTTGCTCTTTTCTTATATCATCTCATGCCGTTTCTCCCCGTCTCTGCGCCGTCTCTCTGCCTCTTATCTTTTCTCTCGTTCTTTTTCGCTCTGTTCGCATCTTCGAGCTTCCTGACCTCTTAATACTTCTCTTCTCGCCTTCCGCTTCTTTCCTCGTATCGCCTTTTCTCTCTCTCTTCTTCTGACCGTCTCTCTCTTAGTCTGCTCGCGATTTTCTCTTTCGCTTCTTCTCTCTCTTCTACTCTTCTCTTACGTTTTGTCTCGACGCCCTTTCTCTTGCTTTCGTTCTCTCGCCTTCTTTTGTCCCTCTCTTCTCTGCCCTTCACCCTTCTCTCTCTCGCTCTCCTTTTCCTTGCTTCGCGTCTCTCCTCCTTGTACGCTACCAAATCAGCATATTCGTCTTCTCCTTCTCCTTCTTTCTTCTGCTATCCTCGTCTCTCAACTTTCTTTCCTCTAGTTTTCTGTCTCTACTTCTTCCTGGTTTGGATCCCTCTTTCTCTGCTCGCTCTCTCTCTCTTCTGTTGCTCCCTGCTCGCTCGTTCGTCAGTATTCTCTCTGTGACTCTTCTGTTGTGACTCTCTCTCTTCTTTGTTCTTTACGTCGTTCTCTCGTTGTGCTCTGCTTCTTCCTCCTCTTATTCTTCTTCTCTTCGGCGCTCTTCACCTCTTTCCCCTACTTGCTCTCCTTCGCCTCGCTTCTGCTCTGCTTCCTGCCGTGTCTTTTCCTGCTCTCTCTTGCTCTCCTCCTCTTCGCTAGTTCCCGCCACCCGCTATCTCTATCCTCATTTTCTCCTGCTCTGCTTTCTTCTTCTCTCTGTCTTCTTTTCTCTCTCTTTTCCTTTATCTTATGCTCCTTCTCGCTCTCTGTCTCTCGCTTGCTCTCCTTATTATTCTCTCCCTCATCTTTAAACTTCGCTTTTTTTTTCTCTTTTCTTCTTCTCTCTCTCCATCTCCTTTATCTTCTACTCCTGCTTGACTCGCTTTCCTGTTGTCTCTTATCTCTCTTTTCTTTGTTCTTTCGCCTTTCTTCTTCTCTCTCCTTCTCTCTCGTCCACGCCTCTGCTTCTCTTGACGTTTCCTCCTATGTCTTCTCGTCTTCTGCTCTCCCTCTCCGTTCCCCGTCTTTCTCTCTCTTCGTAACCTTAGTACGCCTCTCTCTCTGCATATCTTCCTTCTAACCTCTGCCGTTTTTCTCCTACTCCTACCCTTTGCACTGCTCTCTCCTTCGTTGTCTTCTTGTTCCGCTCGCGTCGTGTCTTCTTCTGCTCTTCTTCTTCGCGCTCTTTCTCTTTCTGCTCTCCTCTACTCCTGTCCTCTTTTTTGTCTCTTTCCCCTCGTCTTTCGCTCTCGCCTTCTCAGTGTCTACCTCATCTCTTTGGTTCTTTTCTTCTCTTTGCTCTTCCTTCTCTCTTCTCCTGCTTCTCTCTCCTCGCGCCTCTCTTTGCTTTTCTCTCTTCTTCCTTCGCTTCGTTTTCTCTTCTCTGCTTCTATCGCTCTTCTCTCTTCTTCGTCTTCCTCACCTCTCCAGCCTTCTCCTTCTCTTTTTACTCCTTTTCATCTTCCACTCCCTTCGTCTCTTTTTTTTGTATGCCTTGTCCTTGGTACTTACTCTTCTCTGACTCTCTCCTGTTTGTCTCTCTTCTCCTCTCTTGCTCCCGTCTCTCTCTTGTGCTTACTGCCGCTCATATTGCTCTTCTCCCCCCCGCCCCCCACCCCCCCCTCCTTTCTCTCGTCTCTCCTCACTCGTTTGTTCTCTGCGCATTTCGTAGCTCTGCTGTGCAGCATCAGCGTCGTTGATCTGTGACTAGCGTGTCTACAATTCGAGACACACTCATCAGTCCATCGACGATACATCCTCTTTCTCATTCTCTCTCGTTTCCACCTCTCTTTCCTCGCTCTACTCTGAGCTTCTTCTCTTTCCTTCTACTTTCCGCTCTCGTGCTCTTTTCGTCTCGTTCTTTTCCTTTGCGCTCTCTCTTTCTCTCTCGCTCCTGCTTCTTTTCTTTTCCGTCCCCGTTGCTCTCCTTGCTCCTATATTCCTCCGAGTCTCGTTCGTTCTTTGCCTCTCACTTCTAACTCCTTACCCTCTTTTTGCTATCCTATCTTCTACTCATCTCAATTCTCGTCTCGTCCTCTCCTTGCGTTTCTATCTCGCTCCTTTCTTCTCTCCTGTCTTTTCCTCGTCTTTGTCTTTTCTCTTTCTCCTCTCTCCTTCTTTCCGTTCTTGCCTTGCGTCCCTCTCTCGGCTCTCATATTGTCTCGCGCTTCCTCCTTCTCCTCTTTCTTCTTTTCTCTCTCTTTCTTTCTTTTAGCACTCTATTCTATATGCCGCTCCACTCCATCTGTCGATACTTCTACTACTTCGCTGTTCTTTTTTCTTCTCTCCTCTTTTCTATCTCTTTCTCTGCTATCTTACTCGCTCGTTTTCGTCTTTTGCTCATGCCTCGTCGCTTGCTCTACCTTCTTCTCCTCTCTCTCTGCGCTACTGCCCTCTATCTTCTTTTCTTGACCTTCGCTCCCTTAGTCTCGTTCTCCTCTTCTGGTTCTGTCGTTGCGTGCTCGTTTTTCTCTGCTTCTCGTTTCTTTTTCGCTTTATCCCTTTTCTTTCCTTCATCTCCTTCTCCCTCTCTTGCCTTCTCCTCTCTCTCTTTCCTTCCTACTTCTTTCTTCCTTTCGCTCGTGCCGTCTCCTGCTTCTCTTGTTTCTTCTTCTCTCCTTTGGGGCTCTATTTCTCTTCTTCCCTCTCTCTCTACTTTTTACTTCATTCTCTCTTTGTTCCTCTCTCTATCTCTCTTTTTTTCCTTCTTCCTCCTTTTTCTTCTCTTCTCTTCTCTCACTCGTGCCTACGTCTCCTACGTCTCCTTCGTCTTATTTCTTCCCTTCTCTTCTCGTTCTCCTGCTTTCTTCTTCTCGCTACTCTCTGCTTGCTGCTTTCCCTCTTGCTCGCTCCCTTTCTACCCTATTCTTTTCTCGCTTTTGCCCTACTTTCCTCTTCTTCCTTTCTCTTCGTTCGCTCCTTTCTTCTTTTCTCCTCTCTCCGCTGCTACTCTTCCTACTCTTCTTACTCCTTTTGCTTTTCCTCTCTTAGCTCCGCTCCGCTCTCTTCACCTTTTCTGTGCTCTCTCCTCGCTCGCTTTTCTCCCGATTCTCATCTATCCTCGTCTCCCCTCTTTCCCTCCTTTACTTCTCTCTCTTGGTTCTCGAGCCTTTTCGTCTTCTTTCTATGCTCTTCTCCTGTCTCGTCTTTCGCCCTCTCTCTCTCCTTCTCTTTGCTGCTTGCTCTCTTCTACGCTATTGCTTTGCTAGTTCTCTCTTTCTTCGCTTTTCTTTTTACGATCTTCCTCTCTCTCTCTCCTCGTTCTCTTCCTTTTTCTTTCTCTCTTCATCTTTCCTCCTTCCCCTTCCTCCTTTCTCTCTTGTCTCTTTCCCCCCCGCACCCTCTTCTCCTGCGCTCCTTTCCTTCTGACGCTTCTCCTTCTCCTTACTGCCTCCCTCTTCTCAGTTTTCTCTCGCTGCTCTCGTTCCTTCCCCTTAGCAGTCTTCTTTACTCTCTTCCACTCTTATTCACTCTACTTGCGCTTGCTCCCCTTCTCTTGTCGCTCCGTCTCTCCCTTCTCTCTTTCGTTCTCTCTGCGTCTTCAGGCCGCAGGCCTTCCTTGCGCCTAGACTCTCGCTCTCGCTATTTACGCCTGCCCTGTGGTCTCACTGTCTTTTTGACTTGTCTTCTCCTCCTCTTCTACTCGCGCCGGTATCCTCCCCCTCTACTTTCTCTTTCTCCTATTCTTTCTGCTTCCTTCCTTTCTTTTCCTCTCTCCTCTCCTGCTCACCGTCGTCTCTTCTCGCTCGTTTTTCTGCTAACTGCTCTTCCTCTTCCTCCTTATCTTCTTCTCACCCTGCCTCTCCTACTCCTCTCTTTTTCCTTATGCTCTCTACCTCTCTCCTCTTGTTTCTCTCTCCTATACTCTGCTCCCTTTTTTCGCTTCTGGCTGTCTCCTCTCTGGTTCTTCTTTCTTTCTTCTCGTTCTCTTCTTCTCTGTCTCGTCTGCTCTTTCTGACTCCTAAATCCTTCCTACTCTGTCGTTACCTCTTTCTTTAATCTCTCTCCTTACGGACTTCTGCTCTACTTACTTCTCTTCCGTCCGGCTTCGTCCTCTTTCTCCCGTCCTCCTCTGCTCTTCTCTTCTTTTCTCTTTTCTCTCTTCTCTTCTCTCTGTCCTTTCTCTCTTTCTCTTCTTCTCTCTTCTGACACTAACTTTGTTCTCACTTCTCTCTTCTTCCGCTTATTCTCTCTCCTTGCTTCTCTTACTTTATCTTTTTTATTTTCTTTCATTCGTTCTCTCTTTGTCTCTCTCCCGCCGTCCTATTGCTTCCTCATCTGTCTTTTGTCGTCCTTTTCGTCTTCCTCGCTTCTCATCTCGCGGCTTTCGTGCCGCCGTCTCGTTTTCTGCTGCTGTAGACCCGCCGCTGTGCCTCTTCTGCTCTTTTCGTCTGCGCTTTCCCCTCCTTCTCCTCCTCTCCCTGATTCTCTCGTCTCGTATTCTCTTCCTTTCATCTCACTTCTTCCCCCATAGGTCTTCTCTCTCTTTGCTCTTTGCTTGCTTTTCGTCTCTATTTTCTCTCTTTCGTGTTTCCTTCTCTTTCTTCCTTTTACGTCTTTCTCTCGCTTCTTTCTGTCTTTGCACTCCTCATTTCTCCTTACTCTTCCTCCTCTACCCTTCGCCTTATTTAGTCTCTCGCTACCTATTTGTTTCTCCTTCTCTACTCCTTCGCTGCTTCTCTTCTCTCTCTACTCTCGTTTCCTTCCTACGCCCTCCCATCCTTCTCGGCCTCTTCCCATCTCTCTTCTATTTCTCTCTTCTTGCTCCTGCCTGCTCGCTTGTCCTCCTTCCCTCTCTCCATCTCTTTTCTATCTCCTGCACTCTGCTTTCTCTCTCGCCCGTCGATACTCCCTTCCCTTCCTCCTCACTATCTACTCTCTTCTCTCTCTTCCTCGACGGCCCTCTACTATTTTCCCTCCTCTTCCTTCCATCTCTCTCCCTTCTCTCGCACGGATCTTCCTTTTTTTCTCTCCTTCTTTTGCTCCGTTTCTCTCCTTCTGCGTGTTATTTCTCCTCTTTCGTCTTGTTCTTCGCTCTGTTTTCCTCTTACTCCGTCTCTTTGCTTCTCGTTGCCCGACTACTTCTGTCCTCCGTCTCTGCCTTCCTCCGACCTGTTCTTTCCTCTGCCTTCTCCCCCTTTCGCTCTTCTCTTCTCGTCCTTGCTTTCTCTTCCACATCACTTTTTCCTCTCTTCCCCGTCTCTTTTTTCATCATTCTTTCCCCTCTTCTTTCTCTTATCTCTCTTCCTTCTTCAGCCCGTCGCTCCTCCAAGCCTTCTTTCCTCTCTTCTCTCTCCTACTTGTCTCTTGCCTCTATCTTCCTTTTCTCTTTCTATTCTCCTCTCTCTTTACCTTAGTCTCTTGTCTACTCTTTCCTGCTTCTCTTCTTTGCGTCCCCTCTCATTTCCCGTGTTATCTTTTTCATACGTCTACTGCCCTCCTCTCTCGTTCCTTACTCTTTCCTGACTTTGTTTTTTACTTCTCTCCGACTTCGAGCTCTTCTCTTTCGCTCTGCTTCATCTTCTATCTCTCCTTTCTACCTTTTGTCTCTTGTCTTTCCTGTTCTTTCATCTATTATCGCTCTTGCTCTCCTCCCCCGTTCTTCTTCCTCGCTTCGTTCTTTCCTCGCTTCGCACCCAATACCAATACCACCCTTTTTCTTGTTTCTCCCCGCAATCCAATTACTTACCATATCTTGTCGGTTGTGTTTTCTTTTTTTCCTCCCATTTTCCCGAACTATATCGCTCTTGTTCCTTTTGCATCTTTCTTCTTGATTCCGTCTCGTGCTCTCCTCTCCTCTGGTCCGTCTCCTTTCCTTTCCTGATCGTCCCGTCTTTTCTCTTTTGCTTTCCCTTTCTCTCCTCTTACTCTTTATTCTCTCTTTGTTTCTGCCTCTCGCTCCTTTTATCGCAATTCTCCTTTCTCTTTCTTTCTCGTCCTCTTTCCCCGTTTTTCGGTTTTCGCTCTCGCTCCCTTCTCTCTCCTCTCTCTTTCTGGGCGCACTCGCGTCGTCTACTTCCTTACTTTCTCTTTCTCTTCCACTACGTCCTTCTCTCGCTCCTCTCTACCGTTTCTCTCTACCCTTTGCGTCTGTGCTCGTTTCCTCTCGTTCTTGTTTCCTCTCTCCTTCCCTCAACTCTTTCCTCTCGTCTTCCTCTCTCTCTCCTCCTCCTGTGCTCTTCTCCTTCCTTGCTTCCATATCTTTCTTCTTCTCTCTCTCTTTTTCCCTATCGTCTTCTTCCGTGCTCCTGTCTCTTCTTCACTTCTCCTCTCTGTCCTCTCTACTCTATCTTCCTCTTCATCTTTCTCCTTCTGTCGTTCTCTCTACTCTCGTTTCGCTTTCTGTTCTCCCCTTATCCACTCCTTCTCCTCTTTTTTGACCAGGCTCTCTTCTCGCTCTCCTTTACCCCGTGATTTCTCCTGCGCTTCCCTCCTTTGTTCTTTCTTTCTCTTCTTGCTCTTCCCTCTTCTTCTTCTCTGCTTCTCTATTGCTTTCACTCCTCTGCGCCTCTCCTCTCGCGCTTTCATTCTCATTCTACCTCTCGCTTTCGTCTGCCATGTCCTCTTTCTGCATTCTTCTCTCTCTCCTCTCCTTCGCGTGTCTCTTTTGTTTGTTCTTCGTCCTTTTGCTTTCCTCTCATCCTACGCCTTCGCTGCTTTTCCTCCTAAACTCTAAACTCTCCCGATTCTCCCTATCTCTCCTCCTCCTTCTCTTCTCCGCTCTTCCCTGTTTTCTCTCTTCTTCTTCCTTCTCGATTTCGTCGTCCTCTCCTTTTCTCCTCCCACCGGCCCCCACTACCCCGACCCCCAAACATTCCCCCCCCCCATCCTACTCTTCTCGTGCTTGCTACGTTACGTTCTTTGCTCATTGGACTTCTCTCCTCTCGACTCTCCGCTTCTCTACTCTTCTGCTATTCGTCTTCTCCTTTATTCTCTTCTGCTCCTCAGGGCTTTCACCTTCCTCCTTCGTCCTCTCTCTACTCACTCCTCTCCTGGCCTCCCTTGTCGTGCTTGTCTCTCGCTTTTCTACTCTTTTTCACTTTTCTTACCCTTGGCCTCTCCGCTCTCCTTTCTTCCTACTTTCTTTCTCTTTTCTTCTTCTCGCTCCTCGTGATCCTGCCTCTCCTGTCTCCTCTCTCTCTACGTTTTCAGCTACCTGCTCCTTCTCCTCTTCTTCTATCGGCTTCGCCCTGGCTTCGTCTGCATCGCGTTTCTCTCTCTTCTTCCTGTTGTCTACTCGGTTTCTTTAGTTCCCCTCTCGTTCTTTTTCCTTTGTTTGCTTTCCTGCTCGGCGTCCTTCCGCTGTCTCTCTCTCTCTGCTCTCCCTTCATCCTGACGCGTTCGTTCCCTCTTGCTTTCTTCGTCTCCGATTTTTCCCTCCTCTTTCTGTCCTCTCCGTCTACTTCTTCTATCTTCCCTTCTTCCCTTCCTCTCTCTCTTCTGCCCCGTCTCCCTACTCCATCCCCGGCTTGCTGCCCTCTCTTATCATTTTTCGCGGCTCCTTTCTGGCTGCGTCTGCAGTACTCTTCGGCCTCTTTGCGTCTGCTCCTCTACCTGCTCCGCCTCCCTTGTGTGTTCACCGATGCCTCCCTCTCTTCTTCTCCCTCCTTTTTTTTCTCTTCTCTGCCCTCTTCTCTCTCTCTTTTTCTTTCTTTATTCGTCTTTCCTCCTCTTCCTTTTAGTTTCTACTCTCTGCTTTCTTTCACCTCTCCGCTTGTCTTTTGACTCCCTCGTTCTTCTTGAGCTTTTTCTTCTCCTTCTTTCTCTTTACTCGCTGCATTTTTGCTTTCCCTCTTACTTTCTGCTCACCCTTTCTGCTCGTCGTTCCGCGCTTTATTTCTTCTCGTCTCCTTCCTCCGTTCTCTTGTACCAGCGTTTCCCGACTCCTATCTTCTGCTATTAATCGTCTTCGGTGCTTACTCTACCGTCCTTGCCCATACGGCTCCCCTCTGTCTTCGCTGCACTTTTCTCTTTCGCTCTTTTTCCATCTTCTTCTTACCTTCATTTTTTCTGCCCTTCTTCCCGCTTTTCTTGTCTGCTCATCTTGTGCGGTCCTCCTCTCTTTCTCCATCTACGTTATCGCTGTCTTCTCTCTTTCTACCTTCTTCCAGCTCTCTGCGTCTTCTCCTCTACCCTTATCTCCCTTCTCTCCTTTCTCTTCGTCTCTTTCTCTGCATCACCTCTCTTTGACGCCTCGCCCTGCCCTCCGGATTCTATTTCGCTTTTTCTTTTACTTTTCGTTGTGATCTTTCTAGCCTGCTTCTCTGACCTTTTTCCTCCTGCTTCTCTTAACTTCCCCTCCGGTTTCTCCCTCTCCTTGTTCTCGCGTTCTTTTGCTTCTCCTCACACCCGCCGTCTCTCCTCATTCTCTCCTCACCCGGCCTCTCCATCGACTCTCTCCGCTCTCGCTCTTCCTTCGCTCTTCTCTATCTCTTCTCTTGCCTCTTTTACCTGCCTCCTCTCTCTTTCTTCTTCTCCCTTTTGCTTTTGTATCTCTCTCCTCTCTGTTTGTCATCTCCGAAGTCTGCTCTTCTCCTCACTTCCTCTCTCTTCGTTCACTCACCTCTTTTCTTGCCCTGCTCTCTCGTCTCCTACCGCCTCTACTGCTTCTCTCTCTCTCCTTTGCGCTTCCTTGCTCTCTTCCGCATTCCCTTCCTTTCTTCTCCTCTTCTCTCTCTCTTCGTTCTCCTCTTCTTCGCTCTTTCTTTCTTCTTTTCGTGTTGTCTCCTCTCGTCTCTTCTCTTCTCTTCTCCGTCTTTCTCCCGTCTTCTTCGCTCTCTCTGAATTTCCTTCTTTCCTTCTCTCTCTATCCTGCTTCTCCCTTCCTTCCTCTTCTCTTCTCTTCTTCTTTCCCCTTCTCCTCCCTCCCATCTCGTTCTCTTCTCTCCACTCGTATTTCTTCACTCTTTACCCTCATTTTCTCTTCCTCTCTTCGCCGGTCTCCACTTTTTTCTCCTCCATCCTCTATCCCTCTTTCTTCCGCTTACCTTTCTTTCCCTCTTCTCCCTGATTCGTTCTTGTCTCCTCTGTTCATCTCTCTCCTCTTCTTTTCGCTTCTTCTTCTCTATCTTTCACTTCCTCCCCTTTTCCTCTCCTCTTGTTCCTTTCGTCTTCTTCTCTTGCTCCGCCCCCTTCTTCGCGTCTTCGTCTCTGTTTTGTTACTTTAACGGTCGATCTACTTCTCTTTCTCTTAACGCACTCCTCTGCTCTCTTCGTACTTCTTTTTCGCTCCCTCGTCTGTCTTCCTCTCTCTTATCCTTGTTTGCTTCTTCTTCGTCTCCTTCTTCCGCTGTCATTTACTTCTAACTCCGTTTTTCTTCTTCCTTCTTTTTCTACTTACTCTCCTCCTCTTATTGCTCTCTCCTTCTCCCTACTTTTCTTTCCTCTCTCGCTTCTCCTCCTCTGCCTTTCCGTCCCTTTTCCCCTTACTCCTCCTCTGCGCCTTCTCCTTCTCGCCCTCTAACCTCTCCCGCTTCTCTTCCTTCTGTCCCTCTTTGTTTCTTTCTACGTCCCCCCTTCGTCTCTTCTTCTCTTCACTTATCTTTCCTTTAACTTTCGCTCTCTCGTTGTTATCATCTTTTTGTCTCTATACGCTTTTCGTTCTTTTGTTTTCTCTCCTCTGTCTTTTCTCTTCTCTCTCTCACCTTCTCTTTCACTTCTGCCTGTTCGCTATCTCCTCTCTTGCTTCTTTGCTCTTTTTGCTCTCTTTTTCCTCTCTTCTTCCTCTTTCCTACTCTCTTCGTCTCTTTCTTCTTCTCTCGCTTTCCTCTACTCCCCTCTTCCCTCCTACTCACTAGGCTGCTCTCTCTTTTGCCGTTTCCTTCTCTCTCGCGTCTCAGTCTCTCTTACTCGTCTCTCTCTGCTCTACCGCCTTTCCTCGTTATCTTCTCGGCTTACGATACTTTTCTTCGCTGCCTCTCTCCCTGCTATTTCTTCCTCCTTCTGCTTCTTACTTTAGCTCCTTTCATCGCTCTTCTCTCTTCTGTCACTCTCTTCTCTTTTTCCCTACTTCATCTTTCTCCTCTTTCCCTTCATTCCTGTTTCTGTTCTGCCTTCTAGTGCTTCTCTTGTGCCCTTGTATCTATTCCTCTTCCTTTCTTTCCTCGCACTCCGTCTGCGCCGTAGCTTCTACTCTTTTCCGTTCCTCCTTTCGTTCCTACTGACTCTTTACTCCCCCCCTCTTAATTCCTGCTTCTTTCTCTCTTTTATTCTTTCTCTCTTTCCCTTCGCTCTCCTACTCTCCTCTGCTCTCTCTCCTTACTACTCTTCTCTCATCTTTCTCTCCTTTCTCCTTCCTTTTTCGTTTTGCGTCTCCTGCGTCGCTCTTCTCTCGTTTCCTTTGTGTCTTCCCTGTCTTTCCTCTTCCTTATCTTTCTACTCTACTACACATTCTTTTTTTTACCGTACTTCTTTCTCTCTGCGTTTTATTTCTCCCTTCTTTCCACCCTATTTTTCCTCTCGCTTCTCTTCTTCGCTTTTTTTCCTCTTGTTCTCTACTTTTCACTCTCCGTTCTTCTTCTTGTGCTCGGCTCGGCTCCGTGCTCTCGTTTTTCGTTCTTGCTTCCCGCTTTTCTCTCTTTCCTTTCTTTTCTTCTCATCTTTTCGTTCCTCTCTGCTCTCCCCTGTCTCTCTCGCGCCCGTCTTCTACTTCTTTCTTCTCTTCTCTTCTCTCCTTCTCTCCCTCGTTCTCCCATCTTCATCTTTTCTTTTACCTCCCTTTCTTCGCGTCCTCTGTCTTCTTTCTCTTTTCTATCTTCTTACTCCCTCGTCTCGCCGCTTCTTAATCGACCTCCTCATCTTCTCTTTCTCCTCTCCTTTCCTTCTGTCTACCTCTTGTTACTTCTCCCTCTCTCGGTTCTCTTTAAAGTCCCGTTCTCTCTCTGCTCTTCGCTTGCTCACTTTTTTTCTCTTCTTTTCTGCTTTCGCCTTTTTCTCTCGCTCTCTCTTCTTCTCTCCTCTCCGGCTCTCTTGCTGCTCTTATCCTCCTACACTTTCTTTCTTTTCTCTTCTCTGCCTCTCTTCTTCTTCCCTGCTCTATGTCAACCCTTCTTCTCTTACTTCTCCTCGCCCCCTCCCCTACCTCTCTCTCTCTTGTCGTCCTCTCTTCATTTCGTCTCCTTCCTTTCTCTTTTCCTCTGCTGTCTATCATTCTTTTCTGCTTCTTCTCACTACTCCGTTTCGCTCCCTTCTCCCCTGTTCTCTTTACTTCTCTACGCTATCTCGTGCCCTTTGCTTTGTCCCGTCTCCTTTCGTCTTCCTCTCTCTATTCTCCTACTGCTCTCTCTCTTTTCTCGTCTTGTCCTCGCTCTGTTTTTTCTTACGCTTTCCTAACTCTGGTTGTTTCCCTCTTTTTCTTGCCTTCTTCTCACACGCTTCTCTTCTCTCTCTCTCTTCATCGACTTTAACCTTTTTGGTACTCTCTTTCCATTCTTCCTCCCCTTCCTCCGCTTTCTTCTTGTTCTCCGCCTTCGCTCGTTCTTGTTCTCTCTCCGCTTCTATTCTCTTCACTTCTTGTCATCTCACTCTGCTTCCTTTCGTCTTGTCTCTACTCCCCTGGCCTTCTTCTCTCTCTTATTTCCTCTCTTCCTCGCCCTCTCTTCTCCTCCACCGTTTTTCTCTTTTCTTTTTCCCGCTTTCTGCTTTTCTCTCCTTCCTTCCTCTTTTCTCTTTGTTTCTTTACGACCTTTCTCCTTTCACGTTCTTTGCCTTCTTCTTGCGGCTTTACCTCTTTTTTCTTTCTCGTCTTCTCTTCCGCACCTACCGCCTTCCCGGCGTCTTCCGCTTCTATCTCCTCGCGTCCTCTCCTTTCTCTCTTTCTCTTCTTTTGCTCTTTTCTTTATTCTCTTCTCTTTTTCCTTTGTTCTCCTTCCCTCTACTTCTTGCCCCTCTCTACTCTCTACTCGTTTCCTTTGCCTTCTACTCTGTCTTTATCTGCTGCGCTTATTTCCTCTCTCTGACTTTTTAGTCTCTCTCTCGATTGTTTCTCCTTTTTCATGAAGGCTTCACTTTTCGCTGTCCCTCTCTTGTTTGATTCTCTTCGCCTTCTCTCTGTCCTCTCATTCGCGTATTCGTCTCCTCTTCCCTTCTCCTCGTCTTGCCCTTTTCTCTTCGTTTCATACTCTTTAGTCCATCCTTCTCTTTGCTCTTGTTCTTCTTTTTTGTCCGCCCTCACCCCCACCCCCTTCTCCCTCCCTCGTCCGCCGGCTTTTTGTCTCCCACCTTTCTACTCTTCTGTTTCGTCGTTTTTTCTCGCTCGGCGTCTTTTTTTTCTCTTGCTCTTGTCCTCTTCTCATCCTCCTGTGTGACTTACTCTCTTCTGCTGTCTTTCGGTTTTTCACTTTTCCTTCTGCTCCTTCCCTGTCTCTCCTTCTCGTCTCCTTTCATCTGGAACCTCCCACGTCCTTCTCTTTCTACTCTTACCCCCTTCTCCTTCTCAGTTTCTGCTGCCTGTGCTAGCTCTTCTCTCTTTGCTTTCTTGTTCTTCTCTCGATCCTCCTCTCTCCTTCTCTTCATCACTCGACCTTTCTTCTGTCGGTCTTCTCTGCCGCTCTTCCTCTTTTTCTGTTCCGACTCCTTTTTTTTTTTCGCTTCTACTCTTCCCTCCATGCTTCCTCTTCCGTCCTCGTCTCTTTTCTCACCCCTTTCTCCCTCTTCCTCTCTTCACCTATTCCTCTCTTCTTCGCCATTCTTTTCTCTCACTCCTATTTATTTCGCCTTTCTCTGCTCTCTTCGTTCTTTCTTTTTCCTCTCCGTCCCTTGTACTCCTCGTACCCATCTCTTTGCGTTCGCGTCGTTCTCTCTCTTCATCTCATTCTTCTAACTCTTCTCTCTCTCTTCCTTCTTTTCTCCTGCGTTTGCGCATGTTCTCTCTTCTCCTATTTTTCTCTTGTCTCTCTCTCTTACTTCCTGTCTCTTCGTCTCTCCTACTTTCTAAGCTTCTTCGTCTCGACGCGCGCTCTTCTTCCCCTTTGTCTTACTCCGTCCTTCTTCCTTAACGCTCTTTATTGTTTCTCGAGTCTCTCCGGTCTTTCTTTGTCTATTCTCTAACACCTTCTCTGTCTCCTTCTTCTGTTTCTCGCCTCGCTTTTCTTTCGTCTACGTTTCGCTCCGCACTGCTGTCCCGGCCTCGCTTCCCTCTCTCCTCCTCGTTCTTATCGCGTCTCTCTCCCTCCTTTTAGAGCTCCCACTTTTGCTCCTGCTCTCTCTCGTCCTCTCTCCTGCTCCTCCGCTTCTTCCTCTTCGCTCTCGCGTTTCGTTCTCTCTCATCTCTCCGTTCCTCTGTCTTGCTCCGTCTATGCTTCTCTACGCTCGCTTGACTTCTCTCTCTTTTTCTTCTCGTTCTCCATTTTGGTTCTGTCACTCTTTGTCTCTACTTTACTTTCTTCTTCTTCGTCCTTTCACTCTATCTTTCTTTTTTCTCCTTCTTCGCCACTTCTCCCCGCTTCTTTCTTTTCTTCTTTCCTCGTTTTTTTCCTTCTCTTACTTCCGCCCTTATCGCCCGTTCTGTCTACAGCCACCCCCACCCCCCACCCGTTCTGTTCCTCCTTCGTGCTCTCCCTTCTTCTTCTCCTGTCTCCCTCTCCGCCTCGTGTCTTACTACTTCTTTTAACGCTCGCTTACCTTTCTTTTCTCCTGGCCAGCTCCTCTTTCCGCTTGTCTCTCACGCGATTACCCTCCTCTTGTTTCTTCCTTTTGTTTGTTCTCTTCCTCTTTTATTCATTTTTCGCCCCTCTCTCTTTCTTATTTCCATTTTTCTCCATACCTTTTTTTTCTTCTCTTTCTTGCTGCTCCTCTCTTTCTCTACACGACTTTAACCCCACTACAAACTTCTCTCTCGTCCCCTCTCTTACTGTTTTTGTTCTCTCATACCTTCCCTCCTCCCCTCTTCTGTCTTCACGCGTCCGCGTCTTTTTCGTCTTCGTTCGACCTCCTCTTCTCCTCTTACCCTCTCCTCTCACTTTTTTTCTTCCTCTCCTTTCCTACTTCTCTCTTATAGCTTGTCTCGCCTCTCTCATCTCGTCGCTATCCTTCGTTCTTCCTCCTGCCTCTTCTCCTCTTTCTCTCCGCTCGTTTCTTTTCTTCTTTTTTACACTTCCTTCCCTTCTCGCTCTTTCTTCTTCTTGGTTTTTAGATTCTTCTCCTCCCTTCTTCTCCGACCATCTCTTGCTCTTTTCCGCTTCTCTCTTTTCGCTCCTTCGCTTCCTTCATCTTCATGCTTGCTTCGTTCGCTCTCGCTTTGCGGCGCGTTCCCAAAAAACCCCCCCCAAAAGAAAACCACCCCAGACTCCCAAAACTACCGGCACAAATTATGTCAATCACCAAAAACACAAGAGCAATAGAACAACAGAACGTAATACACACCGACCCAGAAAAACCGCATGGCGACCATTTGGGCAGATGAAACCGCAGGAAACTCGCGCCAAGGAAACGCGCACTCTCCACACCACGTCAAGCAATTTTAGATTGGTACAATAACCAAATACAAACATTGCATTCAAATGAAGTTTTACCCGTGACCTACCTACCCAAGTTGTTGCCTTAGTTTTGGTTAGCCTCGCAGCATACATTCATGAAATACAAGATAAAAAATATATAACGTAAAAACGAAAATAGATTTATATTAAAACTAATAACGATAACTTTTATTATTGTCACTATGTTGTCATGTCGGATTCAGAGCATTCCACAGTCACCTACACATCGATATCCAATGACTACGAGGAGCCATCAGACGTAGGCTCTCCAGGAGTTGTGGTCTACAGATATCCGGACAAACCGATGGCCCACCCCATCTCCTGATTACATGCCCCGAGTCCAGAGCCACCCACCATCACACTTGTCTATGGTACAAAATTGTTTGACCTTCATACCTAGAGTTTTATGCACATGAGATGATGTGTTTCCAGCTGAGGAGCACCCTGCCAGCTACTTCCACCAGTATATTACAGAGTTGAGTCTGGCGATCCGAGGAGATGATGAGGAATCCTAGGAGGTATCCAGCTAAGCTAACTCCATAGACAAAATGAAGATGATGAGTAGGAGTTCCACCGAGACGTAACCTGTACGAGAGGAGGACGAGGGCGAGGATGAGGAGGAGGAGGAGCACCTAGCTCTGGCCGATTCCATCCCACCACCCGCATATCGTACCACTGCTAGGATGTCTATCCGAGCTCAGACACATATACCATTTCCGTCTGAGGCAGAGGTTGACAGACTTCTTGCCATACCTACTCCGCCACCATAACCACTCACCTCATTATCCTCTCTACTACCTCAGATACCCTCACCACCATTTCCTATACCATCACCACTCACTACTAGCCCTACTGATGCTGGAGCACCTTTGGGCTACAGGGCAATCGGGATCCGGTTGAGGACTACATCATCACACTTCACACTACAAGCCCTTACTGATGCTGGAGCACCTTTAGGCCACTGAAGCCAAAGGAGCATCACCTTTGGGCTAAACTGCTATGAATACTGGAGAGCTTTAGAGCAGATATGTTTTTGGTTACACTCTAATTAGAGATAGACGTGACCCAGATAGGGAGATAGGTTACGAGATTACTGACGTCTGGGAGGATCCAGATGAGATTGCAGAGGAGATACCAACGACTGATGTAGCAGAGTTGGGTCAGAGGATGACAGATTTTGTCACTACTGTAGCATGAACAGATATATTATAGGAGACTTGACTAGGCGCATGATATAGATCCATTATGATGATCGTCAACACAACTGCTACGTAGAGATTAGGCGCTCTCATCCTCGCAATGGCTAGACTTATTATAGTGAGGCCAGAGCTTCTCAGAGTAGAGGCTTGGGTACAGTCTAATGGATGCTATGATCGATATACTTCTGGAGGTTTAAAAGAACAGCGGACTACGTTTTAGCATAGCATACCGAGATTAGTGATTTGTGGCTGTAGACCACATGACTACGCACACACGAAGAGGCACTGACTCTGCTGAGGACATTACAGACTTAGATGGCAGCACTACAGAGTCAATAGCGACCTACTAGAGATCTAACACATCCTGATGTACTGGAGGAGGCCGGTAGTAGTTCTTAGATCTGGAATTCTTATTAATTTTGTATAGCTACTAAGAATACGGTAACTCCTAGCCTAGTAAATGCTTTAGGTTTTATTTCATCGTTGTAACTATGGTAGTTAACATTTTGTAACCGAACAGTCATGTATGGTTTTTTCCAGCATATATATGGAATGGACGTATTATTTATTTCTTGTAATCAAATTATATTATGAATAGATTCGAATTAGCAACAACCATTTGTTAATTTTAATTCAGTTGTATATTTCACTATGAGATGTGATCTCACTTTATTTATTATGTATATGTCATGTCGCGGTTATGATTGTATGAAATCTAACGTGTATTATATTTTCTTGTAATTTGAAGAAAATGCCTCCCAAGGAAAGCACCCAGAACCAGAACCACCCCCGCCACTGCTACTGCCACCACCCCAATGACTGATGCTGCTATCAGGGCATTGATATCCAGAGGCGTAGCTGATGCTTTGGCTGAGCAAGAAATTCAAAGAAACAATAACCTCAATGGCGATGGAAGCCAAGGTTCTAGAAGTGGTATTACAAAACTTGTGCGCCCTACTCGTGAGTGCACTTACACTGACTTTCTCAAATGTCAACCCATGAACTTCAAGGGTACTGAAGGAGTGTTTGTTGGTCTAACTCAATGGTTTGAAAGAGTGTAGATTGTCTTCAATATCAGTAACTGTGCAGTCGAGAACCAAGTTAAGTTTGCTACTTGCACCCTTCATGGTGTTGCCTTAACATGGTGAAAATCCCATGTCAAGACAGTTGGTCAGGATGCCGCTTACAGCATGCCTTGGAACACACTTATGAAAATAATGACTGCTAAGTACTGCCCTCGAAATGAGATCAAGAAATTGGAGATAGAAATTTGAGAGTTGAAGGTGAAGGGTACTGACTTCGCAAGTTATACCCAGCGCTTTCAGGAGTTGGCTTTGTTGTCAGAGGATTGTTTCCGAAAGTCCCTGGATAAGATTAAAAAATATGCCGGTGGCCTTCCCGACATGATACATGGGAGTGTAATGGCGTCTAAGCCAAAGACAATGCAAGATGCAGTTGAGTTTGCAACTTGAGCTAATGGATAAGAAGATCCGCACTTTTGCTGAATGTCAGACTGAGAATAAAAGGAAGTTTGAGGACACTTCATGGAACAATCAGAACCAACAATAACAAAGCAAGAGATAGAACACTGGTAGGGCTTACACTGCTGGGTCTGGTGAGAAGAAACCTTACAGATGATCTAAACCTCTGTGCACTAAATACAACTATCACCATGATGGACAGTGTTCTCCCAAATGCCACAAGTACAACAGAGTTGGCCATCTGGCCCGTGACTGTAGAAGTCCTGTAAATTCCAATACTACTAACAACCAAAGAGGCACTAAGACAGGTCAGAAAGCTACTTGCTTTGAGTGCGAAGCCTAGGGACATTTCAAGAGGGAGTGTCCAAAGATGAAGAACAACAACCGAGGCATACCCATTGGAAGGCAATGCTCCACAATAGTGTATGCGGTGGGTCAATGCAGGGACAAACCAACTATCAAAACATCGTACACAAGTACGATCCATCTAAACAAACCCTATGCATAAATCCTATGTGATACGGGCGCCGAAAGATTTTTTGAGTCTACTAGCAATAGCTTCCCAAATTGATATCACACCAACTACATTAGACCATTATTACGATGTTGAACTAGTTGACGGGAGAATAATTAGGTTAAACACTATCATTCGGGGTTGAACATTAAACCTCTTAAATCACCCATTCAACATCAACTTAATGCCCGTAGAACTTGGTAGTTTTGACTTATTTGGTAAGGATTGGTTGGCAAAGCACCAAGCTGTCATTGTTTATGCCGAGAAAATCGTTTGTATTCCCTAGGGAAATGAAACGTTGATTGTTGGTGGTGACAAAAGCGACAGTGGAAACGAGACTCATTTAAACATCATCTCGTGCACTAAAACGCAGGAGTACATGCTAAAAGGATGTCATGTCTTTTTGGAACATGTTACTACAAAGAAGACTGAAGACAAGTAGGTTGGGAAGCGACTTGAGGATGTATCGATCGTTCACGATTTTCCTGAAGTATTTCCTGAGGACTTACCGAGTCTCCCACCGACTCGACAAATGGAATTTCTCAGTCGATTGATAACACTTTGTTGCACCTGTAGCACGAGCACCTTACCGATTAGCTCCATCTGAAATAAAGGAATTGTCAGACCAACTCCAGGAGCTTTCCGACAAAGGCTTCATAAGGCCAAAGTTCCATCACCTTGGGGATCTCCGTCATTGTTGAACATGAAAAGAATGGATCAAATCGAATGTACAGCGTACTAGAATAACCGATAACTGAACAAGCTAATGGTAAGAATCCTTAATCCACCTCCTAAGGATCAACCGACTTATTTGATCAACTACAAAGATCCAGCGTTTATTCTAAGATAGACCTGCGATCAGGTTATCACCAGCTTTGAGTATGTGAAGAAGATATTCTGAAGACGACATTCAGAAGTCGATATGGTCAGTACGAGTTCCAAGTTATGCCATTTGGTTTGACGAACGCACCAGTGGTATTTATGGATCTTATGAATCGGGTGTGCAAGCCATATTTGGATAAGTTTGTGATTGTCTTTATTGACGATATCCTCATCTATTCAAGAACAAGAAGGAACATAAAGAACATCTTAAGGCAATTCTGGAATTGCCATAAGAAAATAGAATGTAGCTAAATTTTCAAATGTGAATTTCGATACCCAAGGTAAATAATTTCTCGCCACGATGATTAAAAGTCAAGGCGATTACACGTAGATGCCCGCCAGAATCGAACCCATAAAAGATTGGCCATCTCCTACGACTCCAATGGAGAATTCGTTATTTTTAGTCTTGTTGGTATTAGTCGAAGATTCATTGAAGGATTTCAAAGAATCCGCCAAGCTCCAATTACCAAGCTTACTCAGAAAGGAGATAAGTTTGATTGGGGTGACAAGGAGGAAGCCGCTTTCCAGTTAATAAAGCAGAAGTTGTGCAGTGCGCCAATTCTGGCTCTACCTGAAGGAAGCGAGGATTTTGTGGTCTATTGCGATGCTTCGCATAAAGGATTGGGTGCTGTATTAATGCAAAGAGAGAAAGTAATTGCTTATGCATCAAGCCAATTGAAAATTCATGAGAAAAATTATACGACTCATGATTTGGAACTTGGATCGGTAGTGTTTTCTCTAAAAAAATTGGAGACCTAATGATTAGTAACGACCCACGTTTACGGTTGTTCACTTGAGATCACAAGAGTTTACAACACATTCTTGATCAAAAGGAGCTAAACATGAGGCAACGTCGTTGGTTAGAGTTGCTCAGCGATTACAATTGTGAAATACGTTATCACCCGGGGAAAGCAAACGTAGTGGCCGATGCCTTAAGACGTAAAGAACAAAATAAGCCATTACGGGTTCGAGCCTTAGTCATGACTATTGGTTTGAATCTCCCCAAACAAATCCTGGAAGCTCAATTAGAAGCACATAAACTAGAGAACTTCAAAAAGGAAGACGTATGAGGTATGATCAGGAAGGATATACCAAAGGAAAAGTTAGAACCCTACGTCGACGAAACTCTATGCTTAAATGGAAGGAGTTGGTTACCATGTTATGGTGATTTAAGGACTGTGATCATGCACGAGTCCCACAAGTCAAAATACTCTATCCATCCGTGTTTCGACAAGATGTATCAGGACATAAAGAAGCTATATTGGTGGCCTAATATAAAGGCCGACATCGCCACCTATGTTAGCAAATCTTTGACATATACTAAGGTCAAGGATGAACACCAAAGGCCATCGGGTTTATTGGTGAAACCCGAGATACCTCAATGGAAGTGGGATAATATCACTATAGATTTTATCATGACTCACTAATCCGTCACACGTTATGAACATATTTGGGTGATTGTTGACCGACTTACTAAATCTGCAATCTTCATACCAATGAGGGAAACTAATCCCATGGAAAGATTGGCAAGAATGTACCTGAAAGAGGTAGTCATGAGGCATAGAATACCTGTCTTAATCATTTGAAATCACGACCCTAGGTTCGCATCAAATTTCTGGAGGTCACTTCAGAAGGCATTGGGTACAAATTTGGATATGAGTACTGTATACCATCCGCAAACTGACGGCCAAAGCGAGAGAACTATCCAAACTCTCGAGGATAAGCTACATGCTTGCGTGATCGATTTGGATAATGGTTAGGGATTAAACATTTGCCATTATGATGAGTTACATATAACAATAGGTATCACGCTAGCATTAAGCTGCACATTTGAAGCCACTTAACGGTCGAAAGTGTCGTCACCTGGTTTGTTAGGGCCAAAGTTGGAGAAGTTTAACTCACCGGTCCAGAAATAGTTCAAGAGACGACCGAGAAGGTCATTCAGATCAAGCAAAGAATTCAAGCCGCTCATGATCAACAAAAGGGTTACGCCGATTTAAAGCATAAGCCAATGGAAATTCAAGTTGGGGATAGTGTCAGTCTTAAGGTTTCGTCCATGAAAGGAGTAGTAACATTTGGCAAACGGGGGAAGCAAACCTAGAATTTGACCTTTCAAGGTGGTTGGCTAAGGTTAGAGCCGTTGCTTACAAGCTTAAGCTTCCTCAAGAGCTGAACAGGGTTCACAATACGTTTCATGTATCCAACTTGAAGAAGTGCTATGCCGACGAACCATTAGTTGTTCCGTTGGATGGACTTCATATTGATGACAAGCTTCATTTTATCGAGGAACCAATAGAAATCATTGATCGTTAATTAAAGATGAAACAACAAAGAAGCCTTATTTCTAATCATTAAAGTTCTTGAATCTCTAGGTAGAGGTCCCTATTTACTGGGAATTTGAGGATCAATTTCGAAGAATATCCGCATCTCTTCACAAAGACCGCACCGTCGTCAAGTGCCGCGTCTTAAGCCTTGAGGACAAGGCTTATTTAACGGGGAAGACTATAACACCTTGTGTTTTCAGGTCATTTTACAACGTCGTTTATTTCACTATTTATTTTTAGTCTTGTAAGCGCGTTTCGCTTTTAATTTTAAATCGTTAAGTTACATACGCTTAAACTAAAAAAGTCATTCAAACGTAAAACGGGCAAATCAACACTTCAAAGTTACGTCAAGAAAGTGTTAGATAATTATTTGGAGGATAATTATTAAACTTTTCACATTTTATTTTATTGGTTACGTAAAGTGTTTACGTTTCGCGATAAAATACATTTAGGCATTCCCGAAACCACCAAAACTTATCTACGCTTCAACAAATACCCATTATTATACCTAATACTCAAAGTTTTATAAAACTTCACCCATGTTATTCATTGTAGCCGAATTATGTATAAAGGAACCGAACCAAAACCTACACATTACAAGTTTATACTTCTACACTTAATCTATACATATTAAAACTATAAGTAATGCAAGATATTACCTCAAAATATCTAAGACTCACCTAGCCATCTACCTCCCCTAATTTTTTTTGGACCATATGTACACCTTAGGGAACCAAGAGCACACACATTAAAATGCTAAGAACAAGTACAACACAAAGATTCAATAATAACCTAACCATGACTAGTATTTTTGACCACTATTCTTCTTAATTCCCTCCCCTTGTTTTTCTTATGGTCTTGGTTAAGATTACTAGCAACTTGGGCTAGCCTTATGTTTATATAAGAGTGCAAGACTTGTATACACACACACATGCATTTCCGTAACCAAAAACCAACACAAACCACTCTTTTGCTTTTCTCTAGCGCCACGCAAGAAACAACACATATAATAATCCAACCAATTTTCTTAATCAAGTATTCCTAACAATAAACCTAAGATAGTTCTAAGGTGTATTGAAGGTTTGGTTGTACATTTACAAGGGTTTTAATCAAGAAAAGGTTTAAGATTAGGGTTTCTGGAAAGATTAGAGGTTTTCTAGTATTAGAAGCTTGGGGTTTTGATCTAAACTAGGGTTTAGAACTTGTTTCTCTTTATCATACTTCATCTTAAGGTCATCTAAAAACCCTACAACTCTTACATTTGTTATTTTATATGTATATAATGTTTATATAGTAAATCACCATCTAGGAAATATAATAAGATGTGAAATGGATTTTTACACACTATCATGGTTCGAAATAATTGTTCATATGTTATATTGATGTTAAAACCATGTTGGAATGAAAATATATACATTATACAAGTGTGGATTAATTTATAAAAGTATATATAAATTAATGGTTTAAAAGTTTATTTATTGAAGTTTATAAATAACTAAATGTAAGGACTTGTTATTCTTGGACAAATGATAGACTAGAAGACTTAAAATATATGGGACTTGTAGTATAAGGTGTTGTAGAGGACTTGTAACAAATTTACTAAGCCAAAAACTTATAAAAATAATTTTTATAGACACTTTAACCAAATGATCAAAACATTCGGTTTTAAATTCGAAAATAAAGTATTTAATTTATATTTTATTAAAATACTACATGTCATGACGATCATAGGCATATAGAGAACTCAAATATCCAAGCTATAACGAAGAAGATACGTCATTTGCAAGTTTACGATGATATATAATTTTATAAAAACAAATTACTATTCATTACAGAAAATTATTGGAAAATATTTTAATTAGATAGAATTTTTAATTACGAGGACGTGCTTGAAAGAATCACTAAAATCGGAGTTAAAACGAATAAGATATGACTTTTACGAGATTTCGATAATTAAATTTATAAAAATAATTTTATAAAGTGCATGAACAGTAAAAATCACTGTTCACCAGAGAATTAAAAATATTAAAATGTAATATTTTGATATATCTTTTTAATACGAAAACATGGACATAAAGAACGTACAAAACGGACTTAAAACGAGAAAGTTACGACATTTTTACTAAGGTAATATTTATAAACATTTTAACTTTATAAATATTATTTCTCAATTACAATTAGATGGTGACGTAGCTATATAGAATTATATATGGTATTAGTTATTCAAAGTACTTAGTACTTATACGACCTATAATTAATTAGGTTGCATTTGGACATTTATGTGACGCATTTTCATTTTGTGATTTACATTGTTGGTTCATTCACTCAAGGTGAGTTCTTAGCCGAATATTTTACATTTATAATGATTTACAAGTTTTGGCATGAGAAATATGCATTGTTTTACAATTGGACACAAGTAGACATTTTTACATTATGATTACGTGTTTGCCAAAGTAACGATAACCCACTGAGCCCATTATCATGAATTGTCAATTACTGAGTAAGCATGAATGTTATAAATAGATCTATTTGTGATTGACATCCCCGTTTGGGTGAGTAGCGCTCATTGTGCCGGTTTGCCAGACAATGGACGTATACCATGTCGGATTTGGGATGTTGCGGGTTAGAACATCATCAAGGGCAATGTTGGCAATTTATATTGCAATTCATACATGTCGAGCTTCAGTGTCATGAGCTTAGGGAAACATAATTACATTTTTGTGATGTTTGCATTTGTTGTATTATCATACACTTAAGAAATCTTGTGGTCCTTTTATACATTTTACAAACCTATGAATTCACCAACATTATTGTTGATGTTGTAAAGCATGTTTTCTCAGGAGGTCAATGAGGTACAAGACAAGGGATACATTGGTGGTTATATTTTAGAAGTCATATGTACTAATGATTTGGTCACATTATATTTTTGGGAAACATTTGTTATGTGCTAGAATCTTTACCTTTTGAACAATGAACAAGTGAAGCTATGGGCATTTGTAAAAAACAATTTGTTTAAATTCAATGTATCAGTTTTACGACTCTTTTTAAGGTCATTCTCATATATATCTTATGCTATTGATCTATGAAGTAACATTCTTAGACCCATATTCCGTTGCGACCCAATTTGGGGGTGTTACAGATTGGTATCTAGAGCCAAGGTTATAGAGAACCAGGTTGAATGTTTTTACTTGGACTATAACCGTTTTCAAACATTGCATTCATACGAAGGGGTTTTCACGGGACATACATACACTAGTTGTTGCATTAGTTGGTTAGACTAGATGCATTCATGATTGGTATACGTGTTTATAATATATATTACGTATATTACGATAAGAGTCTTATATTAATACTTATATAAGCTACTTTTTATTGTCACAGATTTTGTCATGTCAGATTCAGAGCATTCCACGGTCACCTACACATCGATATCCAACGACTACGAGGAGCCATCAGACGTAGGCTTTCTGGGAGTTATGGTCTACGGATATGACGAACTACCGATGCACCTACCATCTCTTGATTACGTGCCCGGTCCTGAGCACCCACCTTCACCTGTCTATGTACCATATGTTTCGGAGCCTGCATACCCAGAGTTTATGCCACCTGAGGATGATGTGTTTCTAGCTGAGGAACAGCCACTCCCTGCCGCTGTCTCACCAGGTTATATTACTGAGTCCGATCTGGCGATCCCGAGGAGGATTCGGAGGAGGAAGATGAGGATCCTGAGGAGGATCCAGCTAACTATCCCATTGACAGAGATGATGATGATGAGGAGGAGTCCTTCAGAGACGATGCTGATGACGAGGAGGAGGGCGAGGGCGAAGATAAGGAGGTGGAGGAGGAGGAGCACCTAGCTCTGGCCGACTCTGTCCTACCACTAGCATATCGTACCACTGCTAGGATGTCTATCCGAGCTCAGACACCTATACCATTTCCTTCTGAGGTAAAGGTTGACATACTTCTTGCCATACCTACTTCGCCACCATCACCACTCACCTCATTATCCTCTCCACTACCTCAGATACCCTCACCACCATTTCCTATACCATCACCACTCACTACTAGCCCTACTAATACTGTAGCACCTTTGGGATACAGGGCAGTCGGGATCCGGTTAAGGAATGCATTACCACCACCATTACCTTTATCCTCACCACTACCATTACCGCCACCTATCATACTTACACGCACCAGAGCATCCATGGTTCTGATGAGAGCTGTTGCACCATCCACCTACATCTTAGCACCTAGATCAAAGACACCACCATCAGGGATACCACCATCAGGGACACTACCACTTTTACCCATCATTACCTGTACCTTTGCTTCTACCCTCTACTGACTGTAGAGCGGATGTTCTTGAGGTTACGTTACCGCCTCGGAAGAGGTTGTGCATTGCTCCCAGTCCTAGATATGAGGTCGGGGAGTGTTCAATCTGCTCTGACGGCTAACCTACAGAGGGTTTAAATCAGATTATGGTTTTTTTGCACTCTGTATGCTGGAGATTAGGCGTGACCTGGATAGGGAGATAGGTTACGGGATTATCGACGTTTGGGAGGATCCAAATGAGATTGCAAAGGAGATACCAAAGACTGATGTGGCAGAGTTGGGTCAGAGGATGACAAATTTTGTCACTACTATTAGGCAGGATACTGATGAGATCTATATAAGGCTTGACGATGCCCAGGATGATAGATCATTGATGAGCGGTCAGCTCAACTTGCTATGTAGAGATAGGCGCTCCCATGCTCGCACGACTAGACTTATAGAGAGTGAGGCCAGAGCTTCTCTTGAGGCTTGGGTACAATCAATAGATGCCAGTGATATGACACGTTCTGAGGTTAGAGCACTACGGACTACGGTTTTAGCACATCAGACTGAGATTAGAGATTTGCGGGCTGCAGACTGCAGACGACAGGCACAACTCGTAGAGGCACTAACTCTGATGAGTACATTGCAGACTCAAATGGTAGCACTACAGAGGCAGCAGAGACCTGCTAGAGATCCAGCACATCCTGATGTACCGGAGGAGGTCGGTAGTAGTTCTTAGATCTGATTATGTCTTAGCTATTTTGTATAGCCTACTAAGTATTACGGGGTAACTCCCGGCTAGTAAGGCTCTAGGTTTTATTTTCATCTTGTAACCTAATGGTAGTGATCATTTTGTAACCAAACCGGTCATGTATGTTTTCCAGATTATATATGGAATGGATGTATTATGCCATGTCTGTAATCGAATTTATTATGAATGAATGTCGATTTAGCTACACCATTGTTAATTTCAATTCAGTTGTATATTTCACTGTGTGATGTGATCTCACTTTATTTATTGTGTATATGTCATGTCGCGGTTATGATTGTATGAAATCTAATGTGTATTATATTTTCTTGTAATTTGAAGAAAATGCCTCCAAGGAAAGCACCCAGAACCAGAACCACCCCGCCACTGCCACCACCCTAATAACTGATGCTGCTATAAGGGCATTGAAATCCCGAGGCGTGGCTGATGCTTTTGCTGAGCAAGAAATTCAAAGAAACAATAACCTCAATGGCGATGGAAGCCAAGGTTCTGGAAGTGGTATTACAAGACCTGTGCGTCCTACTCGTGAGTGCACTTACACTGACTTTATCAAATTTTAACCCATGAACTTCAAGGGTACTGAAGGAGTTTTGGTCTAACTCAATGGTTTGAAAGAATGGAGACTGTCTTCAATATCAGTAACTGTGCTGTCGAGAACCAAGTTAAGTTTGCTACTTGCACCCTTCATGGTGTTGCCTTAACATGGTGGAAATACCATGTCAAGACAGTTGGTCATGATGCCGCTCACGGCGTGCCTTGGAACACACTTATGAAAATGATGACTGCTAATTATTGTCCTCGAAATGAGATCAAGAAATTAGAGATGGAAATTTAGGAGTTGAAGGTGAAGGGTACTAAATTGGCAAGTTATACCCAACGCTTTCAGGAGTTGGCTTTGTTGTGTGGGAGGATGTTTCTTGAAGAGTCTGATAAGATTGAAAAGTATGTCGGTGATCTTTCTAACATGATACATGAGAGTGTAATGGTGTCTAAGCCGAAGATAATGCAAGAGCAGTTGAGTTTGCAACTGAGCTGATGGATAAGAAGATCCACACTTTTGATGAACGTCGGACTGAGAATAAAAGTAAGTTTGAGGACACTTCAAGGAACAATCAGAACCAACAACAACAAAACAAGAGGCAAAACACTGACAGGGCTTACACTGCTGGGTCTGGTGAGAAGAAACCTTACGGAGGATCTAAACCTCTGTGCTTCAAATGCAACTATCACCATGATGGACAGTGGCTCCCAAATGCCACAAGTGCAACAGAGTTGGCCATCTGGCCCGTGACTGTAGGACACCTGCAAATGCCAATACTACTTACAACCAAAGGGGCACTGGGGCAGGTCAGAAAGATACTTGCTTTGAGTGCGGAGCTCAGGGGAATTTTAAGAGAGAATGCCCAAAGCTGAAGAACAACAACCGTGGTAATCAAGGTAGAAATGACAATGCTTCAGCAAAAGTGTATGTGGTGGGCAATGCAGGGACAAACACGGACACAAATATCATTACGGGTACGTTCCTTCTAAACAACCGCTATGCTTATATCCTATTTGATATTGGCGCCGATAAGAGTTTTGTGTCTACTGCATTTAGCTCCCAAATTGATATCACACCAACTACATTAGAATATTATTACGATGTTGAACTAGCTGACGGGAACATAGTTAGGATAAACACTATCATTCGGGGTTGTACTTTAAACTTCTTAAATCATCCATTCAATATTAACTTAATTCTTGTAAAACTTGGCAGTTTCAACATCATAATTCGTATGGATTGGTTGGAAAAGTACCAAGCTGTCATTGTTTGTGCTGAGAAAATCGTTCGTATTCCCTGGGGAAATGAAACGTTGATTGTTCACGATGACGGAAACGACTAGGGAAACGAGACTCGTTTGAACATCATCTCGTGCACTAAAACGCAGAAGTACATGCTAAAAGGATGTCATGTCTTTTTGACACATGTTACTACAAAGAAGACTGAAGACAAGTCAGAGGGGAAGCGACTTGAGGACGTACCGATCATTCGAGATTTTCATGAAGTATTTCCCAAGGACATGTCGGGTCTTCCACCAACTCGACAAGTGGAATTTCAGATCGATTTGATACCTGGTGCTACACCTGTAGCACGAGCACCTTACCGATTAGCTCCGTCCGAAATGAAAGAATTGTCAGATCAACTCCAGGAGCTTTTCGACAAAGGCTTCATAAGGCCAAGTTCCTTACCTTGGGGAGCTCCGGTCTTGTTTATCAAGAAGAAGGATGGATCATTTCGAATGTGCATCGACTACCGAGAACTAAACAAGCTAACCATGAAGAATCGTTATCCACTCCCAAGGATCGACGATTTATTTGATCAACTACAATGATCCAACGTTTATTCTAAAGATAGACTTGCGATCAGGTTATCACCAACTTCGAGTACGTAAAGAAGATATTCTGAAGACGGCATTCAGAACTCGATATGGTCATTACGAGTTCCAAGTTATGCCATTTGGTTTGACGAACGCACTGGCGGTATTTATGGATCTCATGAATCGGGTGTGCAAGTCATATTTGGATAAGTTTGTGATTGTCTTTGTTGACGATATCCTTATCTATTCAAGGAATAAGAAGGAACATGAAGAACATCTTAAGGCAATTCTGGAATTGCTTAAGAGAGAGGAGTTGTATACTAAATTCTCTAAGTGTAAATTATGGATTACCAAGGTACAATTTCTTGGGCACGTGATTGATAGTCAAGGCATTCACGTGGATCCCGCAAAGATCGAATCCATAAAAGATTGGGCATCTCCTAAAACACCAACGGAGATTCGTCAATTTTTAGGTTTTGCTGGGTATTATCGAAGATTCATTGAAGGATTTTTGAAGATCGCCAAGTTAATGACCAAGCTTACTTAGAAAGGAGTTAAGTTTGATTGGGGTGACAAGGAGGAAGCCGCCTTTTAGTTAATAAAACAGAAGTTATGCAGTGCGCCAATTCTGGCTCTACTTGAAGGAAGCGAGGATTTTGTGGTTTATTGCGATGCTTCGCATAAGGGATTGGGTGTTGTATTAATGCAAAGAGAGAAAGTAATTACTTATGCATCACACCAACTAAAAATTCATGAGAAAAACTATACGACTCATGATTTAGAACTTGGTTTGGTAATGTTTGCTCTAAAAATTTGGAGACACTATTTGTACGGAACCAAGTGTACGGTGTTCATAGATCACAAGAGTTTACAACATATTCTTGATCAAAAGGAGTTGAACATGAGGCAACGTCGTTGGTTAGAGTTGCTCAGCGATTACGATTGTGAAATACGTTAGCACCCAGGGAAAGCAAACGTAGTGGCCGATGCCTTAAGCCGTAAAGAACATAATAAGCCATTATGGGTTCGAGCCTTAGTCATGACTATTGGTTTGAATCTCCCCAAACAAATTTTGGAAGCTCAAATAGAAGCACAAAAACCAAATAACTTTAAAAAGGAAGACGTAGGATGTATGATCAGGAAGGATATACCGAAAGAAAAGTTGGAACCCCGCGTTGACAGAACTCTATGCTTAAATGGCAGGAGTTGGTTACCATGTTATGGTGATTTAAGGACTGTGATCATGCATGAGTCCCACAAGTCAAAATACTTTATCCATCCGGGTTCTGACAAGATGTATCAGGACATGAAGAAGCTATATTTGTGGCCCAATATGAAGGCCGACATCGCCACCTATGTTAGCAAATGTTTGACATGTGCTAAGGTCAAGGCTGAACACCAAAGGCCATCGGGTTTGTTGGTACAACCTGAGATACCTTAATGAAAATAGGATAATATCACTATGGATTTTATCACGAAGCTTCCTAAGTCGTCACAAGGTTATGACACCATTTGGGTGATTGTTGACCGACTTACTAAATCTACAATCTTCGTACAAATGAGGGAAACTGATCTCATGGAAAGATTGGCAAGAATGTACCTAAAAGAGGTAGTCACGAGGCATGGAATACCTCCTCAATCATTTGTGATCGCGACCCTAGGTTCGCATCAAATTTCTGGAGGTCACTTCAGAAGGCATTGGGTACGAATTTAGATATGAGTACTGCATACCATCCGCAAACTGACGGCCAAAGTGAGAGACCTATCCAAACTCTCAAGGATATGATACGTGCTTGTGTGATCGATTTTGGAAATGGTTGGGTTAAACATGTTCCATTAGTTGAGTTTTCATATAACAATAGTTATCATGATAGCATCAAGGCTACACCATTTGAAGCACTTTATGGTTGAAAGTGTCGTTTACCTGTTTGTTGGGTCGAGGTTGGAGAAGTTCAACTCACCGGTCCAGAAATAGTTCAAGAGACGTCCGAGAAGGTCATTTAGATCAGGCAAAGAATTCAAGCCGCTCATGATCGACAAAAGAGTTACGCTGATTTAAAGCGTAAGCCGATGGAATTTCAAGTTAGAGATAGAGTTATGCTTAAGGTTTCGCCTTGGAAAGGAGTAGTATGCTTTGGAAAACAGGGAAGCTAAACCCTAGATATATTGGACCTTTCAAGTTGTTGGATAAGGTTGGAGCTGTTTCTTACAATCTTGAGCTTTCTCAAGAGCTGAGCAGGGTTCACAATACGTTTCATGTATCCAAATTGAAGAAGTGCTATGCTGACGAACCATTAGCCGTTCCGTTAGATGGACTCCATATTGATGACAAGCTTCATTTTATCGAGGAACTAGTAGAAATCATGGATCGTAAAGTTAAACGATTGAAACAAAGCCGTATTCTAATCATTAAGGTTCGATGGAACTCTAAGAGAGGTCTTGAGTTCACATGGGAACGTGATGATCAATTTCAAAAGAAGTATCCGCATCTCTTCACAAAAACCGCACCGTCGTCAAGTGCCGCGTCTTAAGCCTTAAGGATAAGGCTCATTTAACGGGGGAAGACTATAACACCCCGTGTTTTCAGGTCATTTTACGACGACATTTATTTCACTATTTATCTCGTACGCGTTTGCTTTTAATTTTCGTCATAAGGTTAAATCGCGTAAGCTAAAAATTGTCATTCAATGTAAACGGGGATCAAACAATTTAAGGTTTACGTCAAGCAAGTGTTAGATAATTATTTGGAGGATGCTTATTAACTTTGTACATTTTATTTTTATTGGTTACGTAAAGTGTTTACCTTTCACGATAAAATACATTTAGGCATTCACTGAACTACCAAAACTTATCTACGCTTCAACAAATACCTAATATTATACCCAATACCCAAAGTTTTATAAAACTTCACCTATGTTTATCATTGTAGCCGAATATTACATATAAGAAACCAACTAGAAACCAATTGCTACAAGTATACTCATTATACTTAACCTATACATATTAAAACTACAAGTATCACTAGATTTTCAATACAAAATATCAAAGACTTTCCTAGTCCTTCCCTCTCCCAATTTTCGGAAACAATATAGTCCCTAGGGGACCAACAGCACACAAAAACTCAACCAAGATCTTGTACAAACTAGAACTCATTATACTTAAGTACATGACTAGTGTTTGTGACCAAAATTCTTCTTTGTTTCTCACATATTGTCTTGAACTCCCAAATAATGTATTTGACTAGCTCTTGTAGTATATAAAGAGTGCAAGACTTGTAGATAACACACATCTCGTTCCTTAACAAAAAACTCAACCCAACTCCTTGTTTCTCTCATCCCTAGCCCACGACTCACACTCACACAAATAAACCATCCATATAATTTTTATTACCAAGTATTCAAGTGTTCTAGCATCATATCTAAGATATTCTTAGGTGTATTGAACGCTTTGTTTAGTAATCAAAATTTTTTAATCAAGAAAGTTCAAGATTAGGGTTTCTTGGAAAGTTAGGTTTTATAGTCTTGGATGCTTGGGTTTTGATTCTAAACTAGGGTTTAAAACTTGTTTCTCTTCATCATACATCATCTTAAGGTCATCTAAAAACCTTATACTCTTTACATTTATGATTTTATGTGTAATGGATTATTACTCTTGATCATGGTTTGAAATACTTTTTCATATGTTATGTTGATGATAAAAACATGTTGGAATAGAGGTATAAACATTATACAAGTAATGGTTAATTTATAGAAACTGTATATAAATTAATTGTTTAAAAGTTTATTTATTAAGTTTATAAGTAAAAGAAATGCAAGGACATGTTATTCTTGGACAAAATCAATGGACACATGTTAGAGGACTATAAATATATACAAGTTAGAGTATTAATCATGAGAAAAGACTTGAAATGATTTAATGGACATAAAACAAGTTTATATAATTAAATACATCTTTTTATAAACTTGCTGTTTTAATTCTAATTATAAAAGTATTATTTTATCTTTTATTAAAATACTACATGTCATGACGATCGTAGACATATAGAGAACTCAAAAATCCGAGCTATAATGAAGAAGATACGTCATTTGTAAGTTTACGATAATAAATACTTTTATAAAAATAATTTTATAAAAACAAATTACTATTCATTACAGAAAATTTTTGGAAAATGTTTTAATTAGATAGAATTTTTAATTACGAAGACGTGCCCCAAAGAATCACTAAAATCGGAGTTAAAACGAATAAGATATAACTTTTACGAGATTTGGATAATTAAATTTATAAAAATAATTTTATAAAGTGCATGAACAGTAAAAACCGCTGTTCACCAGAGAGTTAAAAATTTTAAAATGTAATATTTTTATATATCTTTTTAATACGAAAGCATGGACATAAAGAACGTACAAAACGGACTTAAAACGAGAAAGTTACGACATTTTTACTAAGGTAATATTTGTAAACATTTTAACTTTATAAGTATTATTTCTCGATTACAATTAGATGGTGATGCAACTATATAGAATTATATATGGTATTAGTTATTCAAAGTACTTAGTACTCACATGACCTATAATCAATTAGGTTGCAATCGGACATTTACGTGACGCATTTTCATTCTGTGATTTACATTGTTGATTCATTCACTCAAGGTTAGTTTATAGCCCCACGTTTTACATTTATAATGATTTACAAGTTTTGGGGTGAGAAATATGCATTGTTTTACATAGAAGAACCAAAACATGCAAAAGAGAAGGGAAGCAGTTGACGCGTACACGAAAAAAGCAAACACATAACAAAAGGCATACCATAACAAGCAAAGAAAGATAAAAAAGGACATAAGGGATAAACAAAGAATGATAAAGCATAAAGCAACGGGAAACTCAACCTATAGCGCATACCAATGCTAAAAAGACACTCGGAGAACTACAACGCGCCTAGGAAAGCAAAAAGGGAAACAAAAACCAAACTCCTCTAAACCTACCATTTAACCCCCAACCTAATTCTAACCTCCACTCGAATCTATCAGAAACTAAAATGGTATAAAAGAACCAAAACACGCAAAAGAAGCAAATGACGCAAGGCAAGAAAAGGAATGCAAGCAAAGAAGACAGATAGAACGAAAACCAACCAAAAAGGCAGGAAACCAATAAAGAAGGAAACTAGACAATATGGCAAAAAGGCAAACCACACAAAGCATCAAAAGAACCAAACACGCATAAAGCATAGTAAGCAGAGGATGAAAAACGAACTAAAAACAAAAACATCAAGGCAAGTATCTACGAAAAGGCACACAAGAAAATGAAAAGCAAAAAGCAAAAGCAAAAAGGCACTCAACCCAGAGCAAAGAAATAGGGGAATAAGCAAAAACATCTATATGTCTAACCCTAACCACCTAATCTAATTCTAGCTCCCCACTCGTTCCTATCAGAGGTCATGTCTTCGGACAAGATAAGCTCCTTCATGTCATGCTTCACTCTATCCTCACACCTAAGTGTTCGTCTATCCTTTCTCCTTGACTCGTTGACTACCAAAACTTTTACTCTCCTAACTGGTGCTGACTGTGGTCTTCTCTTGATATGTCCAAACCACCTCAACCATCCTTCCCTCATCTTACTTATGATAGTATCGACTTCAAGCTTCACTCTATAAACTCTATTGGGAATCATGTCAAACATTGTTTTACCGTAAGTCCACCTTAGAATTCTCAATTCCACCACTTCCACCCTGCTGGCAAGGGCTTTCGTAATAGGCCAACACTTTGACCCATACAGCATGGCAGGTATAATTGCGACTCTATAAAATTTTCCCTTTAGCTTGAGAGGAACATTTCTATCACAAATGAGACCTATGGCCGCCCTCCACTTTATCCAGACTGCTTTAATACAGCGAGATACGTCTTTGTCAATCCTCCCGGATTTGTGCATCATCGATCCAAGATATCGAAAAGAGTCCCTAGGTTGTAGGATCTGTCTCCAATACAATACAAATATCCACTTCTCCATTGTGGGCGATCTCAACGTTAACTAAGTCACATCTTAGATATTTTGTCTTCTCACGATGGACCCTTAGGCCATTTTGTGACAGCTAACAATTTAATGTTAACGTGTACTCACAAACTAGAACGTTTTATTCTAAACAATTAAGTAATACTTTACGTATAACCATTAAGTTATCCCGCGAACCATCTTTGGACGTTTTACATCACTAGAATAAGGTTTAGTCAAGCAATCACACTAACAATCTCATGATCACATTTTAGTAATTATATGCATTCGGTTTTATCGACTACACGTAAGTTTTTATTCTTTTTTTCATGCATGCATGTACAACATACCAACACAATTGACCACCTTTACCAATACCCCAAAATACTTTTACACTTTCAAAATAACTTATTTCCCTCCCCTTTTGATAAGTAAAAACTGACCCCTCTCCTTTGAATAATCTAGTCACCAACTATTGTCATAACATGTGCTTAAACATACTTCTTACACATTAGGTGAAGAATTGAACCAACACTCTTCCCTTTGTATCAATAACCATCCAAAATCCCACCCTTTAAAACTCAATCCCACATGAGAAATTAGCCCCAACCATCCCCCTTTGAGTACGTGTGCTCCCTCTGATGCATTATGGCTAAGTTTCCACAAGTCAAGCAAGCAACTAGCTAGTTTTCTTCACTATCTTGCGCTATAAATAAGACCCCTTATCCCCTCATTCAACACACACTCATTCTCTCTATTTTTAGTTGATCTCAAGGAGTAATAAAAAGGGTTAAAGGTTTAGTAAGGGTTGCTAAGGAATTCTAGGGTTTTGGTGTTGCATTTCTAGGGTTTTCTAAGCTTTTGGGTTGATATAAGTGCACTTCACAACTATCATACTCATCCATTTTAATGTAAGTATCTCAAGAAAATCAGTTTATTTTTATTTACCATATTATACATTGTTTTCATCTCATCTTTGTAGATTTTTTGCGTTATAAGTCGATTTAAACATTGTTACGAAATAGTCACCAAATCTTGTGGTCCACGTTACTATTTACTTAACGTTAAACCTATGAACTCACCAACTTTATGTTGACCCGTTTTAGCATGTTATTCTCAGGTCCTTAGTTGCACTATCTTAGATAGAGTTAGAGCATCCTGCTAGAGTCACATTTTGCGGTCTCATCATTTCGAATATTTCTTGCATTACTTTTAACGCTTGGTTGTGTACTAAAATCTTCTTTTATTTATGAAGTGAACTCTTGAAACTTTGCCCTTTTGTAAAACTTTATTGATGAAATCAAATGTGTATTTTCAAACGACTCATATAGAGGTCGTTCAATATGACTTATGACTTTGTTCCATGAAGGTCATCCCCGTTATCTTTGGCTGCGATTTGGATGTGTAACCCGTTGTTTTCTAGGGCTTCTCTCCAATTCTCAAGTCTGATGTTTAAACCTTTCGCCCATTCCGAAACAAGCACAATATCGCCAGGGAAAATCAAGCACCATGGGTAGTCCTCCTGAATCCCTCTCGATAGCTCATCAAGGATTAAAGTAAACAGGTATGGACTAATTACCGAACCCTGGTGTATCCCTACCTCCAAGGGGAAAAACTCCATGTTTCCGATTGAGGTCCGTACACGGGTCTTCGCACCATTATACACATCCTTAATAACCCTAACGTATCTCCTTGGTGTTCCTTTGTCGACAAGGGTCTTCCAAATCAACTCCCATGGTACGTAATCATACGCCTTTTCTAGATCTAGGAAAGCCATATGCATGTCTCTTTGTCTCTCCCTGTACTTCTTCATAAGAATTCTAATAAGGTGTATTGCCTCGACTGAAGATCGTCCCAACTTCATCTGTTATATAAGCACTTCCCATCATGTTCTAGCCTTACAATGTCTAGTTCATGTTAAAACTTATGCGACAACGGATCATAATGCCTAGTAAATGGAATTGCATTGAAATTATGTGTGCGGTCGATTTTGGAGACTTGATAATCACCCATTATCATATACATGGTCCTAAATTGTAGACTCCTAATCATAATACGACATCTAATGTAAGTTAAGTCATAGATTTAAGAACTTGTTTATACTGTTACATATTTACTGTGTGACGCATCTATGTATACTTACAATCGTCACCAAATCTTGTGGTTCACCGCGTACTATAATTACTTAACGTTAAAAACCTATGAACTCTCCAACTTTATGTTAACCCGTTTTAGCATGGTTATTCTCAGGTTCCTTAGTTGCACTATCATGGATAGGTTAGAGCATCCTGCTAGAGTCTTAGATTGCGGTCTTCATCATTTCTGAAGATTGCTTGCATTACTTTTAACGATTGGTTGTTACTAAAATATTCTTGTATTTATGAAAGTAAACTCTTGAAATTTGCCTTTTGTAAAACTTTATTGGATGATATAAAATGTGTATTTCTCAACGACCAATATAGAGGTCGTTCATAGGACTTATGTAAAAACTTTGTCCATGAAGGGACATCCCGATCTATCTTTGGCTGCGATTGGAGGTGTAACCCGTTGTTTTCTAGGGCTTATCTCCAGTTATCAAGTATGATGTCGCCGCTCAACCTTTCGCCCAATTCCGAACAAGCCAATATCGTCAGGGAAATTCAAGCAACCATGGGTGGTCCTCCATGAATCAATATTGATAGTCAAGGATTAAAGTAAACAGGTATGGACTATTACCTGAACCCTGGTGTTTAATCCACATACCTCCACGGGGAAAAACTCCATGTTTTCGATGAGGTCTGTAAACGGGTCTTCGCTCCATCTATACATATCCTTATTAACCCTAATGTGTCTCCTTGGTGTTCTGTTGCTCGACATGGGTCTTCCAAATCAACTCTCATGGTTCTAATCATTAGCCTTTTCTAGATCTGGGTAAAGCAATATGCAGTCCCTCTTTGTCTCTCCTGTACTTCTCCATATGAATTCTAATAAGGTGTCATTGACCTCGACTGAAGATCGTTCCCAACTTCATCTGTTATATAAGCACTTCCCATTAATGTCTCTAGCACCTTACATGTCTAGTTCATGTTAAAACTTATGCGGACAATGGATCATAATGCTAGTAAATAGAATTGTATTAAAATTATGTGTTCAGTCACGCATTTTGGAAGACTTGCTAATCACCATTATCATTTAAATGGTCCTAATTTGTAAACATCCTAATCATAATATGGAATCTAAGTAGTTAAGTCATTGATTTAGAACTTGTTTACTACTGTTTACATAATTTACTGTGTGACGCATCTATGTATACGTATCAAATCGGAACTCCCGTCTTGGTATCGTGCCGTTTTTAGTGGTGCCAATTTTTTTTTGAGTGATTAAAGGTCCGAGTAACCGTAACGGGTTAAAAAGAATCAGTTCCAATACACGTACGTTTTTTGATACATATTGCACATCCCATAATTTTGATACTCTACACATCTTCTCACCTAATTCGTCCTATTCATCTTTTCAAAATTCAACACACAGATTCCCAATCCTTTTGTCACCAAAATTTTATTAGTAAAAATTTGTTAATGTTTGCTTGTTTCGATGTATGGGAAACGAGATACATAAGGAAACGAATTGTAACGAGTGACCCACGATTTGTATGGTTCGCAATGGAGGATTATAGTAGTTTCTTCGGTTGGTTTTATTTCTTCGTTTGGTTGTATTTTTAAATACCTTAGATTTGTTGAAAGGATTATGTTCGAATATTTTCTTGTTTGACTTTTTCAGTGGATCATCCTTACTATATTTAGGCATAATGATACATCAGATTGATTGTTTTATGTTTTATCTAGAAAATGCATTATTTGGAGGAAAGATAACTATAGTTGATTGTTGGATATTGAAACCTTATCAAAATTACGGGTGTAAATGATATAGTTGTGGTCCTTGAGGATCATAGGTTACAATATGGTAAGATTTTTGGGATTACAAATTTATAACATAGTAATGAATATAGATCTGTATGAATTAAATACTTTATATTGTGATGATCATAACCGTCTTTTATGTAAGTATATAGGTGAGCATAAGGTAACTGAAATTTACATAGAACATGGTGTGTCGAAAGTAGACACTTATTTCATGTCAAAACAGACAACGACCAAAATGGAACAGATCCTTGATAAAAAAGCCAAGAATTTGAATATCTCCTAGTTGTTACTTCGGTGTTTAAATCTTATGTGATTCATATATGAACTTGTTTAAGACATATTATGTATGTGGGATATTAAACTTAAGTAATCTATGAAGCCAATTGTAATTTTCAAGTTATTGCATTGTCACAAAGACAATATGCAATTCATGTCAATTTCAGCTTAAATTCATATTTTCATCACGTTGATGTTAATTCAATGTTTAGTTCATATGTTTTTAATTAGTTGGTGATAGTTCAATATTTATCACTTTAGTGTTAAGTTCATTTTCTTTCCAACTGGTTGGAGTCGCTAAACACTAATTAGTAGGAGTATGAAAAAAGCTTGAGTTGTGGTTCATATTTTTGTCCCAACTAGTCGATGAGTTTGGTATTCAAAAAAAGCTAAAACCGAACACTAAACACAAATTAACATTCAATAACTAAGGCCCCGTTTGGTTCGCCGTAATTGAATGTAATTGGATGTAATTGTAATCTAATTACATTACGTAGGCTGTTTGGTTCGCAGAATGAAAAGAATTGTAATTCAAATTATATTACGTAGGCTGTTTCGTTTGCGTTGTAATATTAATTCAGTCATTACAATTACATCAACAGAGGGAATTCAGATTACATAGGAAGTTTGATGAAAAAATTTGAATTACTTTGTAATTCAGTATTTTATACTTTAAATCATCAGTATTTATTATTATTATTATTATTATTATATATTATTATATAAATATGAAAATAATAATAACAATAAACATTATTATT